>OY759262.1:39441801-39496801 GCA_963662155.1 Lamellibrachia columna
ATCAGGACCCACATAACTCGCAGTGAGACCCAACGGTACAAGTGGTTTTACTTAGTTACCCACTAGGCTTCGTTTTATGTTACATATCAAATCATGCAATGATTATTTTACAGTATCTTGAACTTCTGCGATGACAGTGATTATTTTACGTTGGACACATTTCCTCATTACATGTTATTCTGCTTCTGTGTGTAATAGCACATTCAGATTTCAGTTGGTCTCGTCTGCGATTGAAACATTAGTCATATACAAGCGTTGAATGTGATTGGAGGATATTGGATGGTTTGTAGAATGCAGCGAACACAATCCCAATAACAATGTCCAACAATAGATGACAAATTGTCAGACTCGTTGCACATGTCTCCACCACAAATTGACATTTCTATAATTATCAATCACAACATTAATTATTTATTATGCGCTACTGTTTATTATATCATCTGACAGGATAACCCATGTTATTCCAGATAAAGCTTCCACGAGCCTAGCATTTTTACTACTCTGCAAACAAAGTGACTTTTTCCATGCCCCTTTTGTATCTCTATGATATGTAAAAATATTGCATTTACCTCTTCCATAATGCATAAGTTTGATTTATTTAGCGTAGTTGTACCGCTAAGAAATAACTAGCTTCTTGTGTGTTATTTTGTCAAGTTGTGAGGTGTAATTTATATAATGTACGTTCGTAGCGGCGTCACTGTGTAATCTGTTGTGAAACTAAGACATACTTAATTCGTAACTGTTGGCGAATACACGCGTTATTTCTGCATTCATGGATTTCACAATATTGGACGAAATCAACGGGTCGCATCGGAGTTAGTGCGACAACTCTGCATCATGTATTCCTAAGTAGTGTTTTCAAGTACATAAAGTATGTATGTTTATGGTACGCTTACATGCATGCAAGCATGTATGATTTCGTGCACACAAAAATACAAACACACTTACAAATATTTTATAAATACGCACAATCGCACACATAGTTATGCATGCATGCATGCATACATGCATGAATGCATACATACATAAACATACATACATACATACATACATCCGGGGACCCAGTGAATCGTTTCATAGACATATCATCAATTATGAACGAGTCACTACATACATACAGGTACAAATATGTTCTTAGACAACTCAGTATTGTGTTCAGATAACCGCTTAGCGTAATTTACCCGTCACTTAACGGCAAACTTGTTCGCTCCAATACTACATCAGCCACGCTGCAAGTACTGCGCAAAAAGTTATTTACTCACAAAGGCGCTCACGGTCACGTGGTCACGTTCGTTTTTCACAGGAACTTGAATTGATTGGGAAATCGAGATTTTTCCCGCGTTCCATTGATGTCGAATTTACGCCACTAAATTAAACGACCATTTAACAAATGCCGCATATTCACGTGCCAAATACAACGTTCATCCAAGGGCCATAAATTGTGCGCGAGAAACCGACTGTGACGCTAATGAATCGTCTTGTGGAGCACTGAACACGGAGGAATACTCTTATGTGTATTTATTACTAGATACGTATGTCCACCAAGTGGACATGGTCTGTCTGAAACCAATTTTTGCATCTGTGTGTGCATGAACGCGCACCCGCGAGCGCGCGCAAGAACACAAGCACGCATATATCGGTAAATGCCTATAAATAATAGCATCTACGCATGTTGTATGAATTCACCGACGTATGTTTTCGAATGTATAAATAAATATATCCTTAAATGCATATGACAATATGTTCGTGCATAATCGTGCAAGTTATGCCGGGTGTCAGCATCGATTTAAAAACGAAAATACAAAGATTTGGTCGATAATTGCAACACACACACACACACACACACACACACACACACACACACACACACACACACACACACACACACACACACACACACACACACACACACACACACACACACACACACACACACACACACACACACACACACACACACACACACACACACACACACACACACACACACACACACACACACACACACACACACACACACACACACACACACACACACATATTCTCTACCTAAGTAACGTGATTATTTGTTTAAAAAAACATATTTGCTGTGATATGGTCAAATGTATTTTCCTTTCTTGGAATGAACAAAATAAGATTATATGGGCGTCCGCAGGTTGGACGTAGAAGCAGCACTACACCCGGTCCACGACAGGCTAATAAATATATAGTCTGTTGACTCGGCAGATACCTCGGTCGTCGTACGATCGTAAACAAGCGACAAGGACATCGCAGCGACTGTAATAAGTCGCCGGCTACACGTCGTGTGCTGCACACGAAGTTGACCGATGACGAAAATGATGTATTATTCATGAACCTAAACTAACTGCTACCACGGAGGTAAACCTTGTGAACCATAGCTTACATGCTGCACAGTATAAGTGTACAAATCGTTTTATAATGTTGTGTATACGAAATTTTTTACACAGTGGAAATAGATCGTATTGACAGTAAACCTTGCCATTTACAGCCAATTAACCAGATACAATAATAATTTATGAATGAATTTACATTAATGTGTCGCATGTAGATAATTGGTTTGCCATATCAGTACAAGTCTTTATATCTTAGTATTACTATTTCGTCATAACAGTGTTGGTTCACGGCTGGAATACCATTCGTTATAGTCATGGATACTTACGCAATACATATATTATTCAGTTGGACATTAAGGTATGCGAACAAGTTGGCCAACATCTACGCAGTTGCTCTGAAGTAAGCGTTTACAGCATCGCTATGTTTAGATATTCCAGGTAAACCGGTGGATCTATGATTTTGAAACAAACTTTTATAGCACAAGTATTTTTAAAATTGGTAAAAGTCTGCACAGTTATTTTGGAACAAGCGTTTATAGCATTGCTATTTCTTAGAGATACAAGATATACAAGATCAATAGGTTGATTTATGTTCTTGAACATGATATCCAAATGCTTAATAATTATGTTAAAATAAACATATGCCTAATAGTGCATCATCGTCAGCGTCGTCATCTTCGTTATCATCATTATCATAATTATACATAGAAGGGGCCGGGCTTTGGGCCCAGATCTCAACTAAATTTATCGGGCCGAATCGGGCCTGGGTTTACATTTTATGGGCCTGGGCCGAGACTGGGCTGGGAAATATTAAACAAAGCGAGCTTGGGCCGCACCTAGATATCTGACATTTGAAAAACATCTGTCGGACGACGATCGCCCGATGGGTAGTTGCCAACTATTTGTAGGCAGACAATCTGTTGGACGACTGTCGCCCGATGGGTAGTTGCCAACTATTTGTAGGCAGACAATCTGTTGGACGACGGTCGCCCGATGGGTAGTTGCCAACTATTTGTAGGCAGACAATCTGTTGGACGACGATCGCCCGATGGGTAGTTGTCAACTATTTGTAGGCAGACAATCTGTTGGACGACGGTCGCCCGATGAGTAGTTGCCCAGGCACACAAGTCAGTATATGTGTGTGGCGGGCTTTAGTCTCGCTTATCCGACTCTTGCTCGCCTTCGTGAACTCGCCGACAAGATAATCTGTTTCCGAACACGTGGTTTGACTGTTACCCATTCCAGTTTGTTTAGGCGCTACAGTGAAGCGGCAGCAGTCGATCAGCGTCATTTTGTTCAAACGCCACAGTGAAGCGCCAGCAGTCGATCAGCGTCATTTTAGAGTTTCTACGCTATAAAATTATATAGCATGATTTAACTTTTCAGTATGACAGTAATAAAAGGTTTCTAATTGCATCGTATAAATTCATAAACGTTTACTCTTATTTGATGAGGTAGCTTAATCCCCGGGCGAGAGCCTAAAGTAATATAACTGGGTATGCACCCAGAATCTGGATGCACACAAAATTTCCGTCACAATGAAAAGTACGGTTTGGATCCACGCGTTGATGTGTGTGACAAATGGTGACACCATATCACGGAGCCTGGATAATCGAGGCTAGTGCCGTAGACAATAATAGACAGACTCAGCATTAAGTATTTACGAGAACGTAGACATTAGTGCTGGTAGACATTACATGATGTTCAGACCAAATTTGATATATCAGTGATAGTTTATTGTTATATTTACTCAAACAATAAAATATTCAATATTATGAACACAGTATGTTTGTGTTTTGTTTCTATCATAAAATAACAGGTTTATCTTTTCTAAATTGGTCGGTTGTGCTATGCGGGACGCGGGATTTCGGGCCGCGGGCTTACCCGTCTTTGACCCATGGGCCTTGGCCTGAATCATCCGAACCGGCCCGGTCTGGGCCTAAATTGTAGTTTGCGGGCCTGGGCCGGATTGGGCTTGATGTATTTTGCGAGGCAGGGCCTTGATTCTACCTGGTAATTGCGGGCCGGCCAGGTTTGGGCTCAAATTGAACTAATTGGTATGTATTTTAATATGGAAACGTGTACCATTGTCTGTGATGCATATGAGTAGATTAACATTGTGCGTGGCCAGTTTTTCATTTGTGAGATTGTCTTAACCAGTCTCCGATTAATCAACAACAACACTTTTGTTGTAAGAAGATATAAAAATATTTTTAAAAGCACATATTTCGGGTAATGTTGTAATAACCATCGTCTTCTTCAGACGCAACTAACGGTTGTTAAATTGCAATGACCATAAACACGTGGTAATTGAAGCAATTAACTAGCGTTTCTAAATATATGTGGTGTATAGACATATCGTCCAAATATTAGTAAATCAATCCACTGTCACACGAAACGACTGCTGTAATACAACTTAATAGTAAATAGTAAACGATAATAGTAAACACTGTTTACCCCAATAGTACGATTATGGAATAACAGCCAGGCATATGAATTGTCTGATGACAAATGTGAGACGTAGTTCTTTAGCCAACCTTTTAAGAATACTTGTCAAATTGTACCTAACCAACTATAAATAATAATAATTCAAGGATTCCAATAACATCCTGTATTAATGCAGTAATTAGCAATAGCCATGACTGCGAACAACTGCTCTACATGCGAACGTTTTGTGATTAGCTGGAGGGAAACATTCACATCGATAGTCTTGTTGATTAACTTAGTACAGTTTACTTTGTGACATCAAAGGAGTGGGTTAAATACTTGGATATACAAACTATATATCAATCGTGATGTATGTGGGTGTTTCCTTTTTATCTAGGCCTTGTCCATTCACTGCAGGATGTAGCCCTCCGTCAGACCTATCCCTCTTTCTAGGGCTCACGTCGAGGAGATAATGGGAGTAGCTCTGGTTTTACCAAAGTTAAATTTATGTATCAGTTAATGCCTCGTTGCCCATTGACACGTCTAACGCCCCGGTTCGTCCGGCTCACAAAGTGGTAATTTCAATAACAATTGTGACAATGATGAATGCCACGGGTTGACCAGGGAAACCCTGGGTTTTCCAAACGTTAAACGAATGGGGTACATACGCACATAATCTCACACAAGAACGGGTTAATAAATCCGTTGGCTGGTGACATGACAATTACCACAGCCGTGTTTTCCCAACATTAAATGAATGGCGCAGTTACACACACATCGTGCAGTGGTCAGCTTGTGACCATTCGTAAGTTGATTTATAGACAGCACTTCGGTAGAGGTTAAATGCTGTTCTACGGGTGTTTACAACGAGCAGGACACACACAAATGACAATTTATTATTATCTGTAAAGGGTGTATTTTTATTTTGTCATAACAGTTTTCCAATATATATAGTAACAGTCGTGTTCCTGTAACGGTCAGAATGTTCTTCGGTTTCACGGCTTCACAGTTTATGCTCCAACTGTAGGTCAGAACAAATCGCTTAGCCATGTTCATACGAGATCATGTTGGCAAAGATCAACACGTGAAAACATTATACAGGGTTATTGATTGGAATACACCACAAGTAACCATCACTGGAGGCTGTAAAAGGCTGTGTGAGACACGAACCTCAGCACAGACAACCATTACTGGAGTCTGTAAAAGGCTGTGTGAGACACGAACCTCAGCACAGACAACCATTACTGGAGGCTGTAAAAGGCTGTGTGAGACACGAACCTCAGCACAGACAACCATTACTGGAGGCTGTAAAAGGCTGTGTGATACACGAACCTCAGCACAGACAACCATTACTGGAGGCTGTAAAAGGCTGTGTGAGACACGAACCTCAGCACAGACAACCATCACTGGAGTCTGTACAGGCCGGTGTGAGACACAACCCTCAAAACAGACAACCATTACTGGAGGCTGTAAAAGGCTGTGTGAGACACGAACCTCAGCACAGACAACCATTACTGGAGGCTGTAAAAGGCTGTGTGATACACGAACCTCAGCACAGACAACCATTACTGGAGGCTGTAAAAGGCTGTGTGAGACACGAACCTCAGCACAGACAACCATTACTGGAGGCTGTACAGGGCTGTGTGAGACACGACCTTCAGCACAGACAGCCACCACTACCAACTCTCGTCGCCTTCGTGAACTCGCCGAGAACAGAGTTTGCGTGCGTATTTTGACTGTTACCGTTAGGTGGCATCACTGATCTGAATTCAATGCAATTCAAGTGAAGTCTCAAGTCCATCAACTCCAAATCAAATATGGAATCATCGCTCTGAATGTCAAGCCCCATGTCACCAGGTGTCTCCAATTATCATGATTGTTGCAGTTTGTCTGCGGTAATTCTTCGCGGGAAATTTAGACAGAGGCGGCCCTGCCATAACGTTAGCCAATCATAATAAGTTCCTAATAAGTATTGTATTCAGTGGTCTCGTGTTGCGTACGTCTAAAGCCGCCAGACTCGGTGGTAAGTCACAAACTAGCAAATTAAATCAAGTCCCAAGTCAATGACCCCCAAGGCCAAGTCAAGTCTCGAGTCATCACCGAATCGGGTGAACCCCTACGACTCGAGTCAACAAGCGTGGTGATCTGATTGATTCATGCAAGCACTGCATTTCAGTTCAGTTGATTTAGTTTTGTTTGTTTAGTTGTTATCGTTTGCATATCAGTCAGTTGAGTAAATGGACAGTGGAGCGGACGAGCGACAGCTGGTGGCGGTATTATGTGGAACTAACACGTTATATGGAACGAACACGGTGTTAAATATTAGTTCTGCTTTTTATAACATGTTAATAATTAAAGTAATAGTACTGTTTGGGAACGAGGCGGTAGTGAGAGGGACAGATACCTACCTACCTCACGGAGCCTTGTTAGCCGAAATAGGCAGCACCCTAAAGGCACTCGCGGCTGTCGAACTCTGTCGACCTTAAGTTAACGCATCATTGGGCGGTCGTGCCAAACAAGACACAAGCGCTCTCCCATCTCACAATTACTGGCTACGGCAACAACATCTATGCCATTAGCGGCCTCGCCGCAGACGGCTCTTTTTGCCGCAGCGTTCGTCTCTATGACACAATGTCTGGTATTTGCGTCGTTGGTGGCTACCCGAGCTGCCGCCTCTGGCCACGGACAACTGGTTGAAGCTGCAGAAGCCGCATCTGCAACACACACATAATGTCGTATACTGCTTACTGGTGGTGTCAACAACGAGGACAAGTCAATGTATGCCATAGAACAATAGGATTTTCTCACCACGTGGCCAAGAGCAATTGGAATGAACGTCAGTATTTGTCTACAATCCGGACCTTCCTCATTTTCCTGGTGTTCGTTTGGCATGTATATGTGTGTTGTGTTACATGTATATGTGTGTTGTGTTACATGTATATGTGTGTTGTGTTACATGTTGTCGTGTAACTACATTAGTAATACATGTGTTTAATAACTACCTTTATTATGTTAGAATCAGTGATATTTGAGATGCGATCGGGCACGTGTCGGTGTCCTCGTTCGGAAGTGCGTCCCACTAAAATGCTTGTTTTAGTGTTTAACTAATAGAGGGCGGCACCAGCTAACATCTAACAGCTAACTTCTCCCTTCTTAAGTTTAACAACGTCTTTACTGTACGGTGAAACGTTCAGGTTATGATCAACAATACAACGACTAAACTACGTGCAAAGGCTCAACAATGCCAAACTCTGATAACACAACATTTTTAAATGAACACGATAGGGGATTATTATGTCCCATGCACTAGGCATTGCGTTTGTGCAGGCCTTTCCGGTATCGCCTGTAGGTGTTTCCTCTCTTTCTCCTCAGCACAGCGCCTTGGTCTGTCTCCACAAGATATGACCTTGGGGTGTTGTACTGTTGTTGCACCTTTCCTGTTGTTCTCCACCCATTTTGACTCGTACCTGATCACTTTTTGTAGGTTTGACAAGGGACGTGCTCCCCTGCGCTTATTGAAGTTCCGTTGATAAGTTGCTTTGTATCGAGCGTCTCGGATGCGTACGTCAGGGTGACTCTTCGGGTACAAGTTTCTCTTGAGACATGGCAGTAGTGTCTGCATCTCTCGTTGCGTCATCATCATGGCGGGACTTCTCCCGGTTGCTGCTACCGGCGTTGATCGATACGTCATCAGCCCCAGGGATGGGTCGTCCTGAACGAGGATCTTCTTTGCGAATTGGACTGCCCGTTCAGCTTCGCCGTTCGACTGGGGGAAGCCCGGACTGCTTGTCTCAAGTACTAGTCGATGACGACAAGATATGTCTTTCCTTTTAGTTCACACAGGTCTGCTGCTAATTGTGACCACGCACGATAGGGGAGTGGTGCCGTCACTAGTGGCTCGCTGCGTTGAGTAGTGCGTCTTATTTGGCAGTGGCTGCAGTTCTCCACCATTGTAGATATCTCATCACTCAGCCCTGGCCACCAGACTGACATTTTCGCTCTCTCATGACTTTTGACGACCCCCGGATGTCCATCGTGTATCCGACTGAGGATTTCCTGTCGCATGGATCTTGGCACAACGATGCGATAGTCATACACAAGCAAGTCTTCTGCGATCGATAGACGTTGGCGAGCTTTAAAGAGTGGTCCTAGCCCCAATGGAATGTCTTGGGCATATCTAAGCCAACATTGCTGCGTGAATTGAATGGCCATCTGCAGCTGTTCGTCGTCTGTTGTAGCCCGTCTTAGTTGGTCCAGCTTACTCGATGAGGCTGACCACTGGCTGACTGTCGTTTTGACGTATAGGGAAACGTCTTCCTCCTGCTGTACTGTGATTGCTTCTACTGAGTCTCTTAGTGGCTTTCTCGACAGCAGGTCAGTGACGACTAGTTGCTTCCCTGGCAGGTACTCGGGCTTCGGATTGAACCACATCATGCGCATCAGGAGACGCTGACACCTCAATGACACCATATTCAAGTCCTTTTCGCCAATTAGTGGCACCAATGGCTTGTGATCCGTGATCAAACGAAACTAATGGAGTCCACGAAGGTACTGCATAAACTTCTCGCAACTCCAGACACATGCCAAACACTCTCTCTATCTGTGCGTACTGCTGTTCCGTGGGAGTTAGTGTGCGCGAACAGAATGCCACTGGATGTTGTTTGCCATCGCTTTCTTGTAGTAGCACGCCTCCAATGCCGTAGCTGCTAGCTAACCGTAGTCGGCTTGTTGGGGTCGAAGTATGCGTACAAGGCTCTTATGAATTGTTCAATCGACTCCTCATGTTTTTGTGCCTGTTGTTGGAATGCCACTCTATATTCTATATAGTTCACTTTTGGGCGAAAGTAGCAATCAAATTTACTTATGACAGTGTCAAAGTTCTTTTGTTCTACTTCTGTAAGTGCAAATGTTCTCATGATAGTTTCTGATTCCTGCCCCATTGCGTACAGTAAAGTATGTCGCCATCTTCTTTATGCAATTTCTCAGCCAGCCGAAACCGTTGGAACCTCAGGCTCCATGTCGGCCATTCGGCTGGTTCGGTGAAATTAAACTCGTCCGGTTGTTTAAGATGCGGCATGTTGTTTACAGTTGTAACATTCACTGTCCTTGTATGTATCTGTGACTTCGTTAGTACAGACTACAGTTTATTGCGTACCGATATTCGTAGCGCTCATTTGAACGTTCGATGTTGTGTCTTGTGACTTTCTGCATTTTCTGGGCGTGGCTTTACTTACGCCCGCCGTCTGCCACCGTGACGCGTAACTACATTAGATAAACACGTGTTTAATAACTACCTTTATTATGTTAGAATCAGTGATAGTTGACGTGCGATCTGGCACGTTCCAGGAGCATCGTGTCGGTGTCCTCGTTCGGAACTGCGTCCCACTAAAATGCTTGTTTTAGTGTTCAACTAATAGAGGGCGGCACCAGCTAACATGATACATGTGTAACGTAAATAGCTTTTATTCAAATTTCTTATTTTGGTGGTATAAATGGATTGTCGTCAATAATGCATGCAAAACTAGTGGCTCGTTTCACAGCCAACATGCTATTGTTTGGTGAATAACGATTACCGAATAATTATATTTAATGATTACTTAATAATATGTTACAAACATTGATGTATTGCTTAGTTATACCGTGGTGTTTTCGCTGTCTGTAATTAAATATTATATTTAGCATAATTTCATTGTATACTCTTCAGGTCTTCAAGCTCATCACGTTTTCATAATAAGATTGACTCAGGGAAGATCAGTGCGAGTCAACCTATTTGATGGTGATGGGAACAACTTGAAAATTTATGACAAATTCTAATTTTAACTGATATTTTAGTGTTATAAATGTATTATAACCATGTCGCAGTTCCATTCAGAATTGTCATACAGGTCTAGTTTTGTTGCAATATGTATATATTTAATGTGTCTTGAACTGTTGTACATCCTACTTAAGCTCCGTACATAATTCGTCAACCAGATCTGGTAAGTGACTGTGAGAATAGAATTGTGCCGTCGGTAAATAAAATAAACATCAATAGCTTCGACACATTACACGACATACATTGTGAACAGTTGAGGACCGAACCTTACGGGACACCACGTGATATTCGTAAACGCTCAAAGTTATGTTCATCGTAACTGAACCTTTGCATTGTTTTGGACAAATAACCTTTTATCCATTTATAAGTAACACTTCTAATACCATAACATTCTAGTTTATTACATAGTAATTGGTGGTCTAATGTGTCAAATGTTTTTTGCAGATCGACAAATACACCAACAGCGTGTTTTCTTTTATTTAACGAATGCAAATGCAAGGGTCCTGGCAAGGGAGTGTCCATTCTAGTGCACGTAGGCAAATAACGTTGAAAGGGACGGTATAACTGCTTTAGTTAAGAAATACAAGCAGTTAGTCAGGACGCTAAAGCAGGCACAGGCGAAGCAGATAATTCTGTCAGGGCTTTGAGCAGTAATGGGAAGCAGGGGCAGGGATATCGAAATTGCCGGAGGATGGCGATTAACATGCCAGTTCAGCAGCTCTGTAAAGAGGAGGAAGTCGGATGTGTGGATTTGGGGGGTACTTTGTTGGGCTAACTGACCTGTTTATGAGGGATGGGCTCCATATAAATGGAGAGGGGGCACCAGTGTTTGTGTGTGTATGTTTAAATGCAAGGATCATAGTAAATAAGAAAACCGAATTAAACATTACGGTAAAAGATGTTGACTCGCACTTAATAGTTATAACCGAATCATGGGCCAACAAAGGACTGACAAGATACATACTGCTTAGGAGATATCGATTAGGAAGATAGGGGGACTTATTTTTATTAAAGAATCCATTCAGACCTACGAAATAAAATTAGAAAACGAAGCAGATTGCGACGAAAGCCGTTTGGTGCAATATAGTTTCAGGAAATTCAATATTAACTATTGGATTAGTTTACCGAAGTCCAAACATAGACGAAGAAGATAACACAAATATACAATACGCTATAAAGGAAGTGGGTAAAGATGTTCTATAAATGTTGTACTAAGGTCATGTCTGCCGCAACGCATCTGTGAATTGTAGATATTACGTGTACCCGATAGTCCTAGGCCTACATTAGCTGTTGTATTGATTGTACCAATGACTAGTTCGTTCGTTTAATCATGACCTCTTTCGAGTTGGTCCATACGATTGTTGTAATTATTTGAGCCGCACGTGCCAGCTTTTGTTCTTGTTCCATGAAAAAGTACGTTGGTTCTTTAGAGACTGTTACACAATTATATAAGTCTAGATTAGTTGCCGCTAGGAGACGTTCGTGAGCCTCGAGTCTAGCGCACACCATATGTTAGCAACAGACCAGGTCTATGTGCGGCTTACAAACTGGAAAGTGATCCTTTGTAATAAATGCAACATATTATGTTTGAAATATTTGTCACGCATAGAAAGCAAGATGTGAGATATTTCATTTTCCATCGCATTGGAAAGACAGGTGACTCCAAGTTCTTTCCCACGTGCTAAGTGCTAGATAAGTAGGTATGCTTTGTGTGAAAATACGAAGTGGCCGCCGGCGTTGTGTTCCAACTCCTAACGCCGCGGTTAGCCTATCTGAGCCACGGCGTCGTTAACGTCGGTTGAACTCATTGAAACGTCAACAATGGGTTCAAACGGTGCAGTGTTGCACAGTAACCCTTGTTAGTTATTTGTAATCATCTGGTGTTACTAAACGACCATTTAACAGTCGCCGTTGTGGCTATGTAGACACGAACAAGGAACAAAGCTCCATCAAGTAAAATCATATCGAAGTAGGTGAGCCGACATGATTAATAACGTGGAGTTGTGATTCAAGGCAGAGTTTGTCACGTGCTAGGTGTTCAATGTTGTAATTTTACAACTTCGTTCGCCGGACATTACAAATGAGATGTTCACGCGTAGACTCTTGAAGTACGCGAGACAACAGTTGTACTAAACACGTGTAAACTGGTTTGTTGTAGACGTCTCGGAGAACTCTCGCAGGAGAGTAGCCTCCGACATCCCCTGTGGCATTGGTCCCCCGGTCCCGCAGTGACACCCCTATCGACTCTACGTCGGAGACGGAGAGGGAGAGGGAGAGGGAGAGGGAGAGGGAGAGGGAGAGGGAGAGGGAGAGGGAGAGGGAGAGGGAGAGGGAGAGGGAGAGGGAGAGGGGGAGGGAATATGAATATACAAAATGTTAAATTACAAAATAATCAGTAAAGAAGGCGATGAAGATAGTATTCTGGTTCGCGCACGCACGCACGAAATTAGTTAATTAATCTCAATTCAAGTACTGGTTCTCACAGAGGACAGTAAATGAAAGGATCAAATTATCTTCAGATTGTGTAGATGCTAGCAGCGTGAATATGTTTAAAATCAAGGTTGACATCTCAAGAGGGCGGGTTACACATAAATGAAAAAAATGTTGGCTATCGATAATCCAATGACTTCCTTCTCCACTTGCCATATGGGCCTTTACTTTGGATGGCAATTTTGTTAAATCTTATTATTAGACTCTCGCTCGCCTTCGTGAATTCGCAGAGAAGATAGTTTGGCCTCAGAGGCGTGATCTCACGTGTTGAGTAATTATTCTCCAAACAGCCCAACATCCAATGCAGGAGTTTGGACCAACGGCTTTTAGTGTCTCTTTCGAAAGATACAGGTATAGTGGGGTGAATGAAATTGCCCAAGCTTCGAAACGGTGGAGGTGGAATCGAGCCACCGTCCTCTTGATCGACAAGGCGGGTGCTCTAACCATTAGACCACCGCTCCCCTGAGTGATCTTTTACTTTCTGACCTATATATATATATATATATATATATTTATATATAATAGGTGATCTTTTACTTTCTGACCTAATCATAAAATGCCCGTCTTTCTAATGTTTCCGTCCGTAATAATTTCAAAGGAAGTATCTAACAGAGGACAGTAAACCGCAATGTCGTTGGTTCCCCGTCCACCGTGTCTCGCCACGGTTAAATCCAAACAGCGCCTTGCCTCAATTATCCAGACTCGTGTTGTGGCGCCACTGTTTGTCACACACACACATCATCCATCGCCTGGATGCAATATGTACTTTTCATATATATATATATATATATATATATATATATATATATATATATATATATATATATATATATATATATATATATATATATATATATATATATATATATATGTATAAGTATATGTATATTTATATGTATATGTATATGTATTTGTATATTATTGAAACCTAGACATCGTTCACACCCAATGTAGCAACTATTTTGTGAAAGAATGGTTGGCTCTGAAAAGAGCCGTTTTGTGTCTTCGGGCGACTGCTAGGCGAAGTTCACTGCTAGTAAGCATTTGTTCATGGGCATTGGTCGCGAATGCACACACTAGCCGTGACGGGAGACGTCGTTGGCGGTTCCTGTGATGCTGCATTCACAGGAACTCTTCCAGGTACGTGACGAACAGAGGTAGCGCCGTGCCGAACTGTCTCCAGAGTTTCCTCTTTGCTCTATTTATTAATGAATTGTGTGATTTGGGCAAGCAAAATACTTGTTTATGATTTATGAATAAGATTTAAAGACAGTTGCACGATATGTGAACTTTTAATTATTTGTTTTATATATGTGCGATGTCTGCTTTTTTTTACATTATCTTATATTTTTTGCAAAAATATTTGTCCGTGGATTTTTTTATATTTTCAAAATTAAATTGAACTCAATTTTTTCTTAGACTGCGTACAAGATATTTGGCAGTGAAATCACCTGTCCGGTTCGATTTTTTTTTAACATTAAATTATCGATTTTTACAGTTTTTCGTAACATTAAATTGCACTTTTTCTTCTATTTTTCGTATTTTCTTACACTGCGGTACGAAATATTTGACAGTGAAATCGCCTTTCCGGTTCTGGTGCTACCGTGATATTGTTACAGCACATTTCGGATGATCGTCATATTAACAATACCGGCTATTGCCGATATAGCGTTGTTTTGGGCGCTAAAAGTGCGCTCAAACACAATATCTTTTACAAATATACGTCCGTTTTGTACATGATCCGATGGGGAGTGATGCGAAGAACACATTAGCATCGAAAAAATTAGGTAAAAATGTCATTTAATAGCGTTAATAATTTCGGCCAGGTTAATGCACCTTTACCAACATAGCTCATCAGCTGTCGATCAGCGACAGAGTGGACGAGTTCCGCTTGGTAGGCACCCGCGGTGCACGAGTGCTTCAGAGACTACAAGCACACGCACATACACATCAAGGCTTTGGCGTTTTCAATGACATCCCACCTATTGTTCTATGACATATTAGTAAATTTAGGTATCTCCAATATCACCTTATATGTTTACTATGTTGATACATAATACTGTATAGACAACTAGAATTGTGTCGCCATCTATACATGTTTTATTTTGATAGAACACATGCTGGGACAATTAGCAAACAGCATGCTGGGACAATTAGTAAACATTCTAGTGTTGCTAACTTTATGGACAGTTTATGTTTCACTGTGTATACATGCATTATTATTATATTGTACCACAACTGTTGCCAATTGACTTGTCGTGTATATACGTTACGTGAAAACTACTATCATTAAATACTTTTATCCCAGTTCTGCCGTCTTGTGTTTCACAATATATATATATATATATATATATATATATATATATATATAGACAAAATAAATATGTATCATATATAAATGTTGTGCATAAAGTACATACATTATCTAACATAAGGACCAACGTGCATAATTTGCCTTATATATATAAATTGCAAAAAGCGTTTTCGGTGCCTTCACCGCCGCGGCCGGGGTTCGATTCCCCGTCTGGAAAGTTTGTCAATTTAATTTTTTTTTTCTTTGTTTCAGCATTCTCGTTGTTTTTATATATTAACTGTAACAATAACTGGCATGAAGAGATGTATAAAAACAATAAAGATTACAACAAGTGTGAAATATCCAAGTAGTTGTCTCAATTGCTCGTAGTATAAATTATATAATTGTGCCTTCGCGTGTAACTTCGCCATAACTATATATGGATACATTTGTAAGAAAAGATTACACTATTACGATTTATTATTAGGAGGGCATTAACTGTTGGGTTTGTCTACATATTTATTGGAAATAAATTTGTGTGAATTCCTCCATTAAAATATTTCTTCTAGTTAAGGATTCTTATAATTAATAATAATTGTAATTCCCAAAGAAATTAATTTTAATGTCAACAGGGTAACTCATGATTTGATTAAGTCACCAATAATGCCTAAAACCAGTTATGTATTTGTAATATTCATATTTCAATAATTAATTATAAATTAATAACTGTTGCCATCAGTAATGCCCTAGCATAAACACAATCTGGACAAATCTCATATCAAAGCCTTCATTCACTTATAAACAGGAGTACCCTGTCAAAATCACTAGCACCTTATTTCTATACAATGAACATGCAACTAAAATAATATGTGGCCTACTCCTGCCCTAGGTGAGTTAGAGACTGGAGGAAAGTGAAAGTGCGATAGGTTTGTATTTCAATGCCACTGAAGCATTTCATTGACAATACTTAATAAACATAAATGTAAGGACCGTTTAAAATATATTAATAAGTATCCAGACAATTATCACATTGTCAGAACTTCTGTCGTTTATTAGTGTACAATAAAATCCCAGCAAAGGACAACATCGTTTTGAGAAACAGTTGTATGAGACAATTAGCAACACTGGACGTATGTTCATGGTGTAAAAGTTATTTAATTTGTGTTCCATTCATAAAATATACACAAGCTCAGCCAGTCTTACATAATATCTCTATATCAAGTTTTAATTAATTGGAGGTTAATACCAGATTATCTATGGTACTACACAAGTTAGCATAATTAATAATACTTTCAAACACACAGCAAACCTGAGTACTACACACATTCAACAGGAGTTTTACTTAACGTTTAATTATTTTGTAGGCACTTTATAAAATAAAAATGTTGCTGTACTAAACAAAGTGCTGCATTTTAGCTTATATGTAGGTGTATAAAAGAGTATAATCTTGGTCCAATCTAGTATCTTTAAAAGCATGACTGTGATATAATATGTACAGCAAAGATAAGTATAAAAATATGCTATGCAACACGAAACCTTATGTTCGTACGATATCCGGTTAAAACAATTATTTACAGTATTTTGTGGTGACGTGAAAGACCAGCTGTCAGTACAAAAGTGATACAATTCATATGCACATTCTTATATACAGGTAGTTACAAACATTATTTCACATTCAGTTCTATGACCCGAAGGAATGCCATACTGGCTGTCCCACACTTCATCACTTCTTGTTGGCACATCTGCTGCAAATACTAACTGTAAAATCTTAAGACATTTTTAAAACCTGCTTTTCCTCACCAGTGTAGATTTAAAAATTCCATTGACCATGTTGAATGCACTGAGATTTTAAAATGATTTCCCACTGACTATATTCCCTGTTCTGTGAGAGCTTGGTTGGGTTGCATAAGCTTGCATAAGCACGCGCACGCAAAAGGTAATAAATATAAAAGGTTACCACTGTACAGCAATACAGATAAAAAAACTAAACTCTTCTGCATGTAGGGCAGCTGTTCCACATGGCCGAACGGAACTCATCTGCATGTAGGGCAGCTGTTTCACATGGCCAAACTAAGCTCTTATGCATGTAGGACAGCTGTTCCACATGGCCAAACTGAACTATTATGCATGTATGGCAGCTGTTCCACATGGTCAACCACACTTTTGCAAGTCTTCTGCAAGTCAAACAGATGCTATGATAACCTCGGACACTGCCAGATGTGCAGTTCGCAGTATCTGCTGATGTCTTCCCGCTTGCCAAAGCAGACACAGCGATACTGCAGGCCGTTCCAGTCATTGACCCGCGTTGTGTTGAGGTAGCTGCCTGTGCCACCGTCTGTTGTACATTCCACGCCCATTACCACCCATTCCTGCAACAGAGAGGTTTTTTGAATGGGTAGCAAGGCATGGGTGGGTGGTAACTTGACACAAATCAAATAATGGGCTTTAACTATATGAGACACTTGTACACAACCCATCAACTTAAATACTGCAGCAATTGTTGTCCTTCAATCTTATATTATTGTTGTACTGCTCCCATTTCACTAATTACTGTAATAGGGAACAGCCAACAGATGGACTGGGTTAAATATAACCACTTACGGCTACTATCTCTGTTTATTTGTAAACATGACCTTCCAATTTGCACACTGATTTATTACAGCAAATACAAACTCAACATCTGGTAAAATACTTTGCTTATAAAATAGTCATATAAATTGAGCATACCTTAAAAGCAATCATAGAGAGTGCTACTTGCACATGTGCTACCCGTATATATACCCTGCATGTATGTGTGTGTGTGTGTGTGTGTGTGTGTGTGTGTGTGTGTGTGTGTGTGTGTGTGTGTGTGTGTGTGTGTGTGTGTGTGTGTGTGTGTGTGTGTGTGTGTGTGTGTGTGTATATATATATATATATATGTAAGATCTTACCAAACAAAACCCCAGATAGCAGGTGGACACGGAAGCCATTGGCTTATCGAGCCAACCATTTACATTAATTTATGTGTATCCCACCCTTATCAGATATCTGGCAATTTTGGTTTTAAACATATTCACATGACTAACGTTTACATAATCAGCAAAAAATTTGTTTGTAAGGGTATATATATATATATATATATATATATATATATATATATATATATATATATATATATATATATATATATATATATATACATTAATTTATGTGTATCCCACCCTTATCAGATATCTGGCAATTTTGGTTTTAAACATATTCACATGACTAACGTTTACATAATCAGCAAAAAATTTGTTTGTAAGGGTATATATATATATATATATATATATATATATATATATATATATATATATATATATATATATATATATATATATATATATATATATATATATATATATACCCTTACAAACAAATTTTTTGCTGATTATGTAAACGTTAGTCATGTGAATATGTTTAAAACCAAAATTGCCAGATATCTGATAAGGGTGGGATACACATAAATTAATGTAAATGGTTGGCTCGATAAGCCAATGGCTTCCGTGTCCACCTGCTATCTGGGGTTTTGTTTGGTAAGATCTTACATTACTGAAGTAGTGTTCACATGGAGGATTGTTGTTTAGTCAATATCGGAATTTTCAACATATTATTACAATAGTTAGTTTGTAGAACTTGAGTGTAGTTCAGACTAATGTGGGCCAGCTGACAGCTGACAGCACTTTTTGAACACAGTTCAGTACACCTGAGTGTTGCAATGTTACTCTGTACTAGACGAGAGTGGAGTAGTTTTAAAAGCGGTTAAGTTATAACAATGTTTTGTGAAAAACTTCCAGCTGCCGATACCACCCAAATTAATAATGAGGAAATAAAGTGCATGTTTTGTTTTGGGTACTGTAGAGACTTTGTCTCTTACACTAGCTTCCTCTTGCGACTGGGGTATCCATGCCGTCGTTGTGTCACTGACAGCTGCAGCAGCGCTTCCACGAATGTATTTATTGTGGCGACATCTAGTCAGATTACCAACACCTGGTGGTCCCTGCAATCTCAACAAAATAACAATGACAGTGTCATTCAACCCAACCACAACACATAAGGAAAGCAGAAAAACATAAGGCACAAAGTTGTGTTAGTAAACAAACAACTTAGATTGGATACAACAAAGTATTTATTGTCATCAGTGGATAAATTACACTTATCGTGTAAATGCTGAGGTAGCCAGAAATTTTAAATGTCAGACAACAATCTTGTTAAAACTTCAATGAAAACGTTTAAGCTGACATGTACTAATAATGAAAAAAAATCATGGTTTCTCATCAGTGCAAACATTTGAAAATAGATGCAGCAAAATGTTTAAAATTATTCAAAATACGTTTTTCCAAGTAACAAGCAATAAGCAAGATCCGAATTATGAAGAATTCATTCATTTACAGCTTTGCCGCTTCCCCACCAGTGGCACTACTGTTCAATGCAAATGGTGACTCATCATGATTGAGAATAGCTCCTTTGATAGTCGCCAACACCTTCATCAGCATACTAAAAAACCTCATCCCTCATTTACTTTAAGAAAACGTTATGATGAGAAACTTGATTTTTTATTTGGCCTAATGTAAGCTACAAGTTGTAGCAATACACTTAATAGTTTAATTGTTTTTACATTTAATTGACCAAGAAATGCTTCACGCAATGGAGTCACTCTGAGTTCAGAACCAGCATCTTAATTTATTCTTAAAAGCTACATTCCTGCAAAGATGTTCCAAAATCTAAAACCCCCAAATCATCTTGTGAGTCAGCATATTTAGTATATACAGCATATATTTGCAGAAAACATTACTAGCTAAATATTGGTTTGTTTTCATGAGATATAATTATCTCTTGGACATTCTCGACCATGGTACTATCTCGATTATGATACTTTTTGTGACAATGTCTGTATTTATAAAATCACTCATAAAAAATTGCATTACTTTTATACAGAATTAATGACACAATAGCTGCGTTGAGGCTACATTGGTTTTTATCTTTACTTATTGCAAGTACAGCTTCAAGAGAGAATGCAAGACAAGTGTGAGAGGCCTGTGACGTTACCTGCATCTTGCTGACCATTGACATCTGCGAAGTGACATTGTCTGCAAGACTCCGGAACTTGCGCTCAATGATGGCCAACTTCTGCGTGTGCTTGACCACATCCTTGTGTAACTGATCAACTCCACTGGGAAGGCTGTGCATTGCTTCTACCTGAAACATATTTAGAGGTTGTGCATTGCTTCTACCTGAAACACATTTAGAGGCTGTGCATTGCTACTACCTGAAATACATTTACAAGTTGAGCATTGTTTCTCTACCTGAAACACAAATTTACAGGCTCTACATTGCATCTGTCTGAAACACACATTTGCATTCCCTTTTACGCCCACATGACTACCTCAGCTGCAATCAGCATTGTAGAGAAATTTCTGAATTAACAAATATAGTGTCAAAGCCAAAATACTAGCAAATTAACCTTCTATAAATGGAGTGAATGTTTATAAGTATATTTAAAGAGTGTGATTTACTACAATCATGATAAAATCTATCAACATATCTAAATGATATCATTTAGTTTTACCACTTGTGTTTTGTCACAATTTGTATTAAATGACGAGCATGCTTTTTAAATGAACTATGCTTTCTTTCCTTACAGTGCACAATAACATAGATATATTATTTGGAATTTCATGATTCAGACAGAAACCCACATATCCCCATCAGGAAATATTGACAAACTTTTTCATAATTATTTTCACTTTTGATTCAACATACTGATAACCCTAGAAAAAGGCACATTTTCCGTATCAACATGTGACAAGTGTCTACCATGGCTAATACCAGGACTATGGCCTAAAACATGCACCAGCTTGAATAATCTAGTAGTGCATACATGGTGCATGTGAAGAATATATCAGTTGTGATGTTTCACAGGATGATGCCTGTGAATAATACACTAATGGTGGCCTAGATCCGGCCTTATTTGATCTCAATAATTTATTGTGGGTCACCGTAAAATCTCTGCTCTGCAAAACCTCAACTACGATTGTAAATTAATTGTTGGAGTTAATGCTAGACTAGTTTTGTTGAATGGGTAATAGTTATGTGTGCTAATCAGGAGTTTCTGAGCATGTTATTTTTTATCCCATTCACCATCCTTTAACATGGGTAGACCAGTCAGTCAAGTAGGGTTTATATATTGTTATGATTAAGTAACCCTGTGGTATATTGGGCCACAGGTTTTGTACTGCAACTTAATGTGGTGGATCATTGTAAATCTCTGATTGTACAGAAGTGATGCATTTAATGCGTTGATGGTTTTCGCTATTCCAGATTTGTACACAAGGTTTTGCCTAGGTGCTTTCCTATTATGAAATGTTTGGTTGTGTACACAGGGTTGTTATGTTGGTATTTTACATTAAGTATAGGTGGGCGGAGAGACCCCCACAGATTCAGTGTGAGTGGCAAGTGCTAGTCAGTAGTGATACAGTTAGTACTTGTAGTGGGTGACTACCGGAGACAATTAAATAGCATCGTTATCATTGTTTGCTAGTCTGGCATAATGGATATGTAACTTGTAAATATTACGTGTACCCGGTAGTCATCTTGTTACAACATTCCTTTTTCTTGGTGGATTCAGTGAGACACCTCCCCTTGTAGAGAGTTAAGTAACTTGTGGCATTTATCCTGAACAGACTAGCAGTGATGCTACTCCTGTTCCAGACACAATGAACCGCATAAACGAAACATTCTCTCAACCATCAAATTTAAAAAAAAAATGATCTTTTGGGTAAAATTGTAAAATGTGAGTATAAAAGTTCAAGACACATTAAATATATACATATTGCAACAAAACTAGACCTGTATGACAATTCTGAATGGAACTGCGACATGATTATAATACATTTATATCACTAAAATATCAGTTAAAATTAGAATGTGTCATCAATTTTCAAGTTGTTCCCATCACCATCAAATAGGTTGACTCGCACTGATCTTCCCTGAGTCAATCTTATTATAAAAACGTGATGAGCTTGAAGACCTGAAGAATATACAATGAAATTATGCTAAAATAACATGATAAACTAATGCTTTCATGGCCACAACATAAACTAAGCTTAAACTGGGCAAGGGCTCTTTCTCTGTAGCTGCGCCAACAATCAGGAACTCCCATTCACCTTAAAACATCTGAAACTATAGTTATATTTATGTATAAATGTCAATATTTTTATCGAATATGTCCATCGTAAAGGTGGCCCCTTACTCTGATAATGACCTGTTCATAATATCATGCTGAATTGTTCTGGTTTGTTCTGCGTCTGAGCTCCGGTTACTAAGGATTTAGGCGCTATACAAGTTTTATTATTACTTTTATTATTATTACTAATACAGGAAGCTGGCCAAATATTGTGGTGGTCACATGACGTATCACGTGTCCATATCAGAGGATTATTCTATCAACATGTACATAGGGAACTACGCACCGGTGCATATTCCGGAAACAAGAGCAACTATGCACCAGTGAGTATTCAGGATAAAAGGGAGTAGGGGTGTTAGTAAACAGAGTTAGCAACACATAGTTGTCTACATATGTGTCTATGTCATGGCATTGCAACTGCAATGTTCTCAGTGAATCATTCTGTCTAACAAGCTTCACGCTCAAACTTTCCCACTGAAAACCACAATGCAAACGAGCAAATTACGTTGCATTAATATTCGTGCTGCATGCATTAGGATTTTCATGCCTGATTCTCTCATAATTAGTTGTTGTTAAATGCAATATGTTTGATAGGCAGTTTTTCAAATACACATTCCTGCTTTAATTGTTTAATTGTCAAGAATCCTAAATCAAATAGTTTTATATGTTTACTTAATTTTAATAAAGAACTGCTGCAACTTTAACTGAACAGATATTAAAAATTAAAAATTAATCTCAAAGTTATAATAACTAACTTATCCCAACACTAATTTTAGCAGCTCCGACAGATCCAAAGCAACTATATTTTGAGCTAAAACAAACAATTTATGTGAAGGGATATTTAAATATTATCTCGCTTGTTTATAATAATATATTATTTTATAAAGTTTATATATCAATATAATTTTTAACAATACTCACCTGGCTTCTTAACTGGGTCAGTATATCCTGCTGCTGGGATCTGTTGCTAAGCAACACCCCAACTAGGTCAGCTGTACCCTCAACTGTGGAAGACAGATTGTCTGTCCATTCCGACAGTTTTGTCATAATATTTTCGGATTGGTCATACTGAAACCACACGTCAGACTTATTGGTTTTGGAACTTCAGCATGTTATACTTGCAATCCTATATGTATGAAATTCCAGTTTAAAGTGCTCAGTTTGTTATTATCATTACAAAAATCAATGTGAGTTCGGGCAAACTCATTATTTTATGACACATATCAAGGACAAAATCTTACAGTTGCAGAACATGTATATCTAACAAGATTGAACAAAACTGCCAACCAAAGAGTGGACAAATGTTACCAAGAGTCCAACAATCCTTTATAAATGTGTAACCCGAGGTATATGTAATAATTATAAGATAGGCAATTTCAAAATTACTCTTTCTGTATGCTGTGAACTTAAGCAAGGTAATTTGAAAATGCTAAACATTAATCACTGATAAATTCTCACCTTAGTATTTAACTCTGACAACATATCTTGTTGCCATGTACTGTTGCTATGCAACTGGTGAAGCTGTTTAGTGGCTCCCTCTAACATAGAGGACACATTCTTGCTATACTCTATTTCTTTTGTCAAGTTAGTCTGAATATCGTCAAACTGAAATGCACAAGATTAGTGCCATGTAAAGTATCATGCTAGTTTGGGTGTGTCTGCAAAACCTTTTTGTTTAATTTAAAATTAAATATACTTGCAATGCTACAAGTACTGCACACAAGTCACGATGCTCAGGCACTTCAAGGAAATATACGACAATTTTAATTGGCTAACCGAATGACTGTTTTATGGATATTGCAAAACTAAATTTATTACAACTTGGTTGTTTAAAATAATTATTGTGATCTTTCAGAAATCTTACTATTTTAGAAAATACATCATTTGGATGATAACAAAATATAAGTTTTACGACATATGTAGAGAGTGCGATACAACAGTAAAAGACAGCCCAACGAATATTCATCTTTGAAGGTGAACTATAACGTTTTCATTGAATGTTTTATTTGTCCATCAGATTCCTGCTTTGTACAATTTCTGATGGTGAATATACAACGATAAAGATTGAAACATGAAACGTAACATTGTTAATTTACATAAAACTTGAAATCTAAAAATAAAAAAAATTGGAGCATTTTAATTATATAGCTATGTTGACCAATGAAAACAGTTGTTGAAAAACAATATGTAAGAAATGGAAAGAAAGGAGTGGTTTTGTACGGGAACCATGCAGAATGGAGGGGCTTTGTATGGGAACCATGCAGAATGCAGGGGCTTTGTATGGGAACCATGCAGAATGGAGGGGCTTTGTATGGGAACCATGCAGAATGGAAGGGCTTTGTATGGGAACCATGCATGGAATCTTATCATGGTACATTTTCTGAGATGATTTAGTTTGTGTGTGTGAGTTGGGAGGGGGAGGCTATTTTGAGTAGTGATTATTACAACTTACTATGCATAGAAAAGGAAAATATGACACCGAAACAATGTGCATGGGGTTATGCTTGTGATATTTGCATTTATAGGCTATTAATTAGAAATACAACACACTGCACTGCGTTCTGACATGGCAAATGGGGCAAATGGGTTAAACAAAATGTACAAATGATTATAGGTCATAAAATTAGATTAATGAACTACATATAAGTATCGCATTAATGTAAAAATTATTTATTAAGTAATATACAGTATTCAAATACCAGACTGTTTCATACTTGCTAAATATCAGGTGATACATGTTCCAAAACATACATTAGATAGTGACACAAAAGTTGACAGAAAATTATTTATTTTACATCAAGACAATTCATACTGGAGAATCAGATAGGATGTTGCCAACAACTATAACAGACAGTGATATTTTGGTAGACAGAACAAACTAGAGAAATGGTGAACATTTAATGTTGTGCATGCCCATACTTCAATGGTGTTAAAGGCTAGTATTAGCACATCATCATAAATTCATTGACAGACTGTATTTTTGATGAACACAAACACTTGTTCTTCATCTTTATGTTACCTCCAAAAATCTGTGATCTACTAAGAAATACGTGTGATCTACCACACTTACACACATATAGCAAGAATTTGATGGTAATCAACTTTAGCATCCAACTGTACAGGATATATATAAATCTTTGTTTAGATGCAATGCCAATATGTCGAGACGCAGTGCCACACCCAGTTTGTCAGCTCCCATAAAGGTTCCCACTGCTGAGGGCTTATGCTGGGTGAAAGACCTGCTGTGGATATATGATTTTGGGTCCATTTTGGGCTGCCATCATGGTGATCATGTAACTCAGAGGAGGGTGCTCATATGTAGCGGCCAGAAGTCATCATGTACGCAGGGAGAATATGGCAAGGGCAATGAAGCTAGAAACATTTCGTGCGTCAGTCTGACCAATCGTACAAGTGTATTTCATGCAGACTAACATGCTACTAACTGCCATTTGTGAAACATGCCACTACCTGCCATGAGTGAAACATGCCACTACCTGCCATGCAGCACAGTGCCAAGGTGCACAAGCGAGACAGTTTTGGTTGGCTAGAGCAGTGCTGTGAAACTGACCAAGTAATCCTGGTAACCATTGTAGTGAATGATTACCAGGGTGCGGTACTTGATGCATAAAGATCACCAGGGTGCACCGTTCGATGCATATTGTAGGTCATGAGACAAATGATTTGGTTTCAAATATCCACAATCCAGATTGTCAAACATCTGTACTATAAAGTAGTCTGCGACAGTGTCTGTCTGTTCCCTCATCTATATCCATTAATGTCACATGTATGGGGCTGAATTTTTTAGACATGCCTGTGGCCTCATAGGAATGGTTTTTACATTAAAACAATTCCAAATTCTCCAGCGGTGCAGATATTACAAAGGAACCTATGTGAACATTTAACACAGATTATGTAACTCAGAACAATAGGAGTTGGTAGTTAGGCACAGTTGTTAGCAATGCTGTGTGTTACATGATCTACATCACACATCCATGTCAGTTCCTTTGTACGGTACGAATGTTTGTGCAACCAGCAGTTGTACATGATTGGAAGGGCATGACGTTGTCTAACAAAACTTGACAGGGCAGTGCAAGGAGTCCTAGACTCTTGGAGTGGCTGCCTTTTCATGCAACTCAGCTACTTATATATAAATAAGCAATATATATGATCTGAATCATGCCAAATGTATTCTTTGCAGCTTGTAATAAATACACTTGGAAGTTGGTACACTTTCTGAAGTTGACGATGGTTAAGAGTAGCACCTTTGATAATCATTAACCCATCTATCAGCTTATTAATTATAATAACTCATTTACTTTTTGAAAGAGTTCTGATAAAAAACCGGGGATTTCTATATGACCCTACCTATGTATCTGACAGATCCAGAAATGGATCAAAATGCATGTAGGTGATTTAGAAGTCATTTCAAAATAATTGATACATAAGCCTTAGAAATCTTTGGTGATAAAATGTTCTAAGTAGAGGTACTTCACTCTAGGCACATGCCAAAATAGGTGTCAGATGCTCCCACAAATGTTGCTACTTGCCAATATTGCACATATGGTTACATTTAGTTTGTGGTAACCATGCAAAGAGTACACAAATTAGTATAATATTTACATACAACACAATAAAAGATAAAAGAATGCGTGATACTTCAAAATCATATTTTTATTTTATTACCCAGTGCCTATTATGGACCTACTATACTATTGTACTTTAACATGGCTAAACCATTGGTTATATTACCCCTCATGGCTAAACCATTGGTTATATTACCCCTCATTGCTGAACCACTGGTTATATTACCCATCATGGCTAAGCCATTGGTTATATTACCCCTCATTGTTTATGGCTGTTTTAAATGTTAAAGCACCTTCATTTATGGCTCTCACTTTTATGTAGAGGACTGAACTTGTCTATCTTCATGCACAATCAATTTATACATAACAAATGCTGACTTTGTAGTCTAGAATAAATTACATCACAACATTTTTTGCAGTATACACTGTTTGAATTGGGGATGAATTATTTAATGTAATCAAATGTATGCTGCCTGGGTATGGGAAACAACATTGTTGGCATGTATTTATAATTGGCAAAAATGTACCGTACCATCTACATGGAATACCATCATAATGATGTTGCTGTGTTGCCCACATGCAATGTTACATCTGGCAGAACATGTTGTTTAATTTCATCATTTAATACTAACACATGTAAATTTGTAATTCTCTGTGTGTACACACAACATGATTTTTGAAGTACACTACTATTCTTAGCTTTTGGCTTGTGGACCTACAAATGGGCCACCACCTGCACACAGGTGGGGCCGGGGGGTTTATTCCCCCACTTTTGTGTATATCATTGTAAATACTCTAGCTAGCACTATATACATATAATTATGTATGCTTGTCTGCACATTTTTTTCCCTCTTTGTATGCTGTCGCTTTGTTCAAGAGCAGCAAGGGTTTTTTGGTAAAGACTGTCTTCGGCAGTTGCTAGCTACAGTAGAAAATATCAATAATGTTAAATCTTATCTGGTATTGTTTACTAATTGATCATACACATCAGCTTAATACCAGGCTGTGCACAATTTGTGGCAGACTTAGTCACTATTAGTGTGTGCACAGCGGCAATCCTTGTTGGGTATGAATAAAATTGGATTGCCCTGTTACCAACCTACCAAGTAGTTGGTGTATTTATACAAACAGAGAAAGGTCTGCACAAGCGTGTCCCCATTTCATTGTAAACACAACTACACCGGGAGTCGACGGGGTATCGAGCTGCGGAAAACACACGAAAAATTAACTCACACTCTATTGTACACAAAATATCATGCAACATGCACACACGTGTCCTCAACACACCAAGCATGAATGTGTGCGTGAAAGCAGGACCCTGATCATAAGCACCTTCTCTTACCTTCGAGAGAAGTGCTGCATAGTCGTTCTCCAGTGTTTTAATCCTAACCAATGCTTTTGCCAGCTCGTTTTCATGATTATGTGACAGCAGATATACTGCAAGAAAAATTGGTGGAATTATTCGGGAAACTGAGCACATGCATTTTAGTAGTTGTTGCACATCTTTTCTGAAAATATGTTATCAATTCTCTTTATATTTGACTAAGTTCACTCACTGACCCACATAAATGATCCGTCTGTGGAAAAGTGTGCATAGTTTGATCAGTGTGACTGACACCATCAGATAAATCACCCAATCAGGATGCCTAACGAATATTTCAGGATCAGATACAGAATATTATTGTTTTCCCATGGAACCAATGCTAAACATGAGCCAGACAATCTGGCTATGAAAATTACAATTAATTTTAAATAAAAACTAACTGTACACTTTGATTGTTGTCCTGCCACCGACCTTCAGTAGCATTTTTATCAAATCACACAATTAAGATAACTGTACATTTTGATTGTTGTCCTGTCACAAACCTTCAGTAGCATTTTCATCAAATCATAAAATTAAGTTAACTGTACACTTTGATTGTTGTCCTGCAACCGACCTTCAGAAGCATTTTCATCAAATCATTCAGTTAGGTTTAAATAATAACTGCACACTTTGATTGTTGTCCTGCCACCGACCTTCAGTAGCATTTTCGTCAAATACAATGTTTTTCTTAGAATCAACATGGAAGATGCTCCTAAAAATCAACATGGAAGATGCTCCAATATTTGTTGCCCAAACCAACTGGATTCTGTCTTTCTACATCAGGGATCCTTCCATAACTGACACATGCATATGCTGCAACCAGAAACTTGAAACCTGTGCCCAGCACAAGTGTCATAATCTGCAAATACGCCCTTTTTCCCTTTCAGAATTTCTTTAAGGTGCGAACAATCCTTGAAAGGGTTACAATATCAAAATCTCCAGGGATTTATTCATATGCCATGGATGTGGAAGTAAAATAGCGATCTGTCCCTAGTCAGTAGTAAGACACACGAGTGTGTACATACCACGTGATGTAGTGGTGCCTGTGATCATGAGTAGGGCCATGATGAAGGCAGCAATGGCCAGCAGTGCTATCACGACTGTCACCACACACGGACACTGCCGACCCTTTGACTTGGCTGGCGTTGGACTGTCTGAGCCATGGCTCTCATAGAGGGGATTCTGTCTCCTCCTGCCAACACCAACATGTCACAGTGAGACTGGGTATACAAATAACTAACTTAACAATTCCCTCAATTTTCCTTGACCACAATTACAACACCTTTTTATTTCAAATTTAAATCAAGTTTTTTTTAGCTTTGGCACCAGATTAATTTCCAGAAGATTGCCACAGCAAACATTATCATGACATTTCACTACTGTTCTGTCAGCTTCTTTTATCAATAATATTGACTGTGATCATCCTCTTTACATTCCTTTGAGGAGGACAATTATAAATGAAGTACATATTAGCTTGAGGTCACTATAGGCCCTTGGTTGGAAGATGGCTCAATTTGGTTGGTCAAATATGTATTCACTTTGTCAACAAAATGAACCCCAAAATTTCTAAATTCAGATCAAAATCAGTGAAGCATGACATCAGCACTAAACGTATCAAGGCAGAACTCGAGTGGGCAGTCAACCATGACCAGTGTACACTGATGACAAGCATGTAGTGTACCTTTTGTATTAAAGGTCATAAAAGTAGTTTCATGCACTGGGATTCTGGGAAGGAATGTGAACTGGTGTAACACAAAGTGTGCACCATCATCCATGATACACCATGCTTGAATACATAACAATTGTCACTATTAGTTACTCCAAGTCTGACAGCTAGATGCATCTCGCTGAGTCATACACTTTTTCAAACAAGTAGAAATTCGCAACAAATTGCACAGATTGTTCACTGGTACAATGGAACAGATATGACAGAGTGTACCTGTAGGTATGACAGAGTGTACCTATAGATATAATAGAGTGTACCTGTTGATATGGCAGAGTGTACATGTATATATGACAGAGTGTTCCTGTAGATTTGACAGAGTGTACCGGTAGATATGACACATTTGAGCAGTCAATTTATTATAAAACATATATATTTTATATTATACATGAATATATAACAATAACAATCAGACTTTGTATCTTCAAAATGAAGCTGAGATCAATACATCAGCAAGACGAATATCGAGTTTTGGTCCATTCATTGCTTCGGAATCAGTTTTGATGCACCCATGGAAACTATTCCCATGCAAAATGGGAGTACAATAAAGCTGATTGGTTCCATTTGATTTTGATATTATGAATATTAAAATTACAATTGATAACATGGCAGCTACCATAACATTTAGAAGCTGCTATGATAATTAGACAAGGAAGAAACAAAACAGAGGTAGAGTTACAAATACTGGTGAGTAAATTAGCAAAACAAATTAAAGGTACATTCCAATCATTTTATCACAAAATAATGTTATAACTTATAAAGTATAAACTATATTTAATCTAACACACAGACCCCCTAAATTTGTTTTAATGAACCACAATTTGGAAGAAGAAAAAAAAACAACGAACAGTATCGATGCCAGACTCAACCCAGATGTCAAGGAAAAAGAGGACAGCATCTAGTTTGTTCATATAATCTGTTGATAAATATCGACCTAGCATTCAGCATGCAGTTTAAACATGATATTGATATGATATCAGCAGCAACAATTTTAAAAGTCCTTTACTTATATTAAGGGACTATTTAGAATAGTTTTACTATTGCGACAGTATCATGCTAGCTGTAGAACTATTGTGATAGTATCACGCTAGCTGTAGAACTATTGCGAGAATATCGCGCTAGCAGTAGAACTACTGCGATAGAATTGCGCTAGCTGTATAACTATTTCGATAGTATCGCGCTAGCTGTATAACTATTGCGATAGAACCGCGCTAGCTGTAGAACTACTGCGATAGAATCGCACTAGCTGTGTAGCTATTGCGATAGTATCGCGCTAGCTGTATAACTATTGCAGGGCACAAAATAAATCTAAAAAATTGCATAGCAATTGTTGATATGCAAAACTCATTTTGCATAGCAAACAAGATTTTTGCATAGCATTTTTTTATAGCAGATTACTGCACCTGCAGTGATTTTTGGAGTTATGAAAACAACACCATTTCATGATTTTACACTTTTATACATTCGCATAGTGTACAATGAAATCGTATGTTTGTTCACAGTGTCAGAGGCACAGTGCAGCCAATCAGGTGATCCTCGCGACTTTGGCAGGCTCTGCAGCGTCGTGATCTCCCTCAGCTGGTCGTTTCAGTGGCCCTTGTGGCTGGATGACGAGGCTTCTTTGCGAAGAAGACGTCGATAGTACTGGTGGATGTGAAGACATCGACAGCTTTGATTTTTGAATTAATGGGATTTTATATGTGGAAAAGGTGTTGTTATCGGGAGGTTTTGATGCCATAAAATGGCATATCGGGAATTTGAAGTTGAACCGTGAAATAGGGAACCTCCCGCCAAAATTGTTACAAATAAAATAATAATTTAAATTTTTTTCTTCAGAAAACACATCCAGCGGCAAAATGTTAAAATGCGCGGAATATTCAAAATGTGCACCGGAAAACACGATTTCTTCTAAGACCAAGTTGTCTCCTGCTCTGTCACTATACGCCATGGACGATTGCAGCCATTTGTTTATTGCGGGGTCAACCCAACAAGTGCTGGGGCTATCCCCTAGGTTTTCCTGCCTTTCATGCCACCAACCCTACTGGCAAAATGATAATTATCATAACAAGTTTGGCTGTGATTGGATTCAGGCGTTTGTCTTGCAGCTGGCCAGGGAACCAGGGGTCAATTTCTATGGTAAACAGTTATGTGAGCACCCGTAGATTTCGCAACAGATTACACAGACGCCAAGGGGCAGTTACCTTGATTCTTAATCAGGAACACTGATCATCGTCAAGTTTATTGTTGTGACTACAAACGCCATTGATTTCGACTGGTGTACAACGTCTACGGGATGCTACGTTTTGAACTTGACCTGTTTGACTGACAACTAGGGTCACTGTGTCGAGTTTATGAACACTCATATCTCTACTTATTGAAGACATCTCTTAGTTAGCAGATATCATTGCAGGCGTTTTGTGTGCGTTAGTAGCTTCGTTTAGTTTTCGGAAAGACTGGGTACTTGTAGACTGGTTCACGTATTGGAAAAAAATCTGCTACACACGTGTAAACGAATTGATGTAACCCCTCTAGGAAGTATTACGCTAGAGGACTATGCATTGGTAAAATCGTATTTCCGTAAATGGCGGTGCCCATGCCTGAAGTTTTTAAGATATTGAATGGGTGTGAAAATATTGATAGAAATATGTTTTTCTCACTCAAGAAGGATAGCAGAACTAGAGGACATGAGGTAAAATTAGTAAAGGATCAATGTAGATTGGACATCAGGAAGCACTCGTTCTCACAGAGGACAATAAATGAATGGAACAAATTGTCTACAGATTGTGTAACTGCTAGCAGCGTGAATATGTTTAAAAACAAGGTTGACACATATCTCAGGAGGGCGGGTTATAAGTAGATGAACATTGTTGGACTCTCGATAAGCCAATGGCTTCCTTGTCCACTTGCCATCTGGGCCTTTGGCTTGGATGGCAAATCTTGTTAAATCTTCTTAAATCTATGGCGCTACGACAGTTACCGTTTGATCGAAACACACACAAAAATATTCACGAATATTGCTTCGCAAAGTTTGCGATACAAAAATGCAGTTGACTAGCAAACCGCAATATATGCATCTCAAAATGCGATACCGCTTATTTCATGCCCTGCTGTTGCGATAGTAATAAGTATCGGGATAGCTGTATAACTATTGCGACAGTATCGCGCTAGTTGTATAGCTATTGCGATATTATCGCGATAGCTGTATAACTATTGCGATATTATCGCGATAGCTGTATAACTATTGCGATATTATCGCGATAGCTGTATAGCTATTGCGATAGTATTGTGATAGCTGTATAACTATTGTGAAAGTTCCGCGATAGCTGCATAACTATTGCGATAGTGTCAAGATAGCTGGACAACTATTGCACTAGCACCGGGATAGCTGTACAGCTATTGCGATAGCATCGCGCTAGCCGTATAACTATCGCGCTAGATGTATAACTGTTGCGATAGCACCGTGCTATCTGTATAACTATTGCGATAGCAGCGCGCTAGCTGTATAACTATTTTGATAGCATCGCGACAGCTGTATAGCTATTGCGATAGTATCGCGACAGCTGTATAAATATTACAATAATATCATGATAGTTTCATAACTATTGTGATGCTATCACGGAATAGTGAATAACCAGAAAAACAGTCCCAACTGAATCCGTGAATGATGCTGCTCTAATCGACGATTATTGATGTTAGGTCAAAAAATAAATAAAATTATTTAATATAGTTGAAAAACATGTTTATTTATATTATTACAGTGACACAAGTAGCCCAGCCTGAATTTACTATTGATAGTACTGCATCGTCATTTTGACTATTGCAGTGCACTGATAGTGCGACGTGTTGTCACATCCCTAGATTTTGTACTTTTTAAGCCAACATACCTGGAACGTGGCAATTCTTCATAGTCATGTGACTTCAACAAACTATCAGTAATTCGGCGATCCACACTGTTTCGTTTCCGTACAGGTTTTATTGGCGTTAACTGGTTACAAAATACATCTGTCGAACTGCAAAGAATAATAAGAACAATAAGTTAACTTGTTAGGGCGAAGTGTATTAAATAAAGCTAACAGTAAGCCTAAGCCTAATTACGCATCATACTAGACTAACTATCAAAACTACAATAGTACTATACTTTAGAAATAACACAATTATACTGCACTGTATATAGGCGGATAGCACATAGAACGTAGCCTAACAGCGATAGGCGCACATGACCTACATAAACACGTGTAGCGGCGTGGACAATAAGCTTAGAGCTGTGCTGCCAGCGGGCCGACTTTCGCTAGATTTACGTAATACGATAGATGCTATGAAACAAACGAATCTATTACTAAGCTATGTATACATTCTAATTACTACGACAAATACAACTATGTGTACTATAAGTCAATAATCTACAGTTCTATACTCACATTTAGTGCGTGAAACAGTGGCTAAATTAGAATAAATGATACGGCGAACAGGCGAGCAGGCGATACGGCGACTGGCGAATAATGACGAGTGGTCACTGAGGCGTGTCACTAACGAGGTCAAGTCCCTAGCGGCTAAAACGTGTACAATAAACTGGGTAAACTGCCGAAACACTCCCGCCTAGCTAATTTGAAAAAAAAAAGGAAAAATATAAAACATTAGCGGTAAACAGAGCAGTTTGCAATATGATAACGTTCATTTTCTTCGTAAGCCGTTGCTCAATTCGTCGTCGGTGGCGATCAGGCACATCTTGTGAATAGGCCGATCATAGAGCCTTGCGTTGGCTGTTCGCACGGTAGCCTTCCGTACTAGGCCATCATCACCGGGCTGGACAGCTGTGACGACGGCACGTTCCCACAGAGTGCGTGGGGCGGCCGCGCCCTTCATCCCGGGCTCCAGTAGAAGCACCAAGTCGCCGACTTGCAGGTTCTGCCGCGAGTGAAACCACTTCGAGCGAGCGATGAGATGCGGCGGCATGAATCTCAGCCACGTCTCCCAGAACAACTGGACACGCTGATGCAGAGCTTTCACAACTTCTCGCGGATGTGGACGGTCCTCGACAACGGGCTGCGGCACCGTTGGCTGGTCGAAGGGGTGAAGAATGTCGTTGCCGGTGACCGCAGGTGACCCGACAGGATCAGGTCCGTCGGGAAACAGCGGTCTCGAGTTGATAACGTACATCACCTCCGAGAGGAAGGTCTGCCATTCCTCGAAGGTGAATCGGCGCTTGAGGTAGTTGACGGCAGCATCGAGTCCTCGGCGGCAGCTACGTATGAGGGACTCGACGACACCGTTCATGTGGCTCGCCTTCGGCACGTTGAACTGCCACTCGAAGTGTGTTCGTTCGGCAGCGAGTTCTCGCTTGAGACGCGAAACGTCCCACGAGTCGATCGCATCACGGAGCGGTCGCTGCGCCCCCTGGAAGTTCTTGCCTCGATCACTGAAGACTGTCGTCGGGTGTACACCTCGGCGTGAGACAAATCGACGCCACGCGAGTAGGAATGATTCAGTGGATGCGCTGCTGGTTAGCTCCAGGTGGACGACTCGTGTGGTAGTACACGTCACGATCATCACAGATGATTCTGTCGTAACGTTTCTGCTGACTTTTGTCTGTAGCGGTCCGAAAAAGTCAACGGCCACAGCGGCGAACGGTGGCGTACAGGGGTTTCCTCGGAAGGCAGGTAAGATGCCCATCTGTTGTTGTAGCATGGACTCCCGCCTGGTGCGACAGTACAGACATTTACTCGCCACAGACTTCAGCAGTTCTTTCCCATTGCCGATGTGGATTCCTTCCTTGGCGATGTTTGCGAGCACCACTCGGTACCCCTGGTGTAGATATCGTATGTGTTTTCGGCGAGCGTAGAGTTCGACGAGTGGACTGTTTCCTGGTAGGATGATCGGGTGGCACACATCAGGATGCAGAGGCAACTGTCCGATGCGTCCCTCGGCGCGGACAATGCCCTTGGCGTCGAGCACTGGAGCGATGCTGGCGAATGTTGAGCGACACGCGGCAAAGTCTTCTCGGAACTCCGACTGGCAGAGGAAGAAAAGCGCTTGCTGAGCGTCCTTCAGTTCTTCTGCTCCAATCGTTCTGGTATCGGCGCGGTTAACTCTCGGTTGCAGTATTCGTCTCCAGCGCGCAACGTGGCGGGTAAGGCGGTCCCATTCGCTGACTTGAGCGACGAGTCGATCTGCAATGGTCATGTCGGCGATGCATACATCATTGGCGCGAACATGATGTATACGGCGGTGACGTGGCGTGCGAGCTTTCTCGTTGCGACCTTCGATTCGTGTGGCGGCTTCAATCTCAGAGTCTTGTTCGCATGTAGACTCTTGCGGCCACGTGTCTTCATGTTGACGTAAGAAGAGCGGTCCCTCATGCCAGTACTGGAGTTCACGTACTGAGAGAGGCTTCGTGAGCGCGTCGGCGGCGTTCATGTTGGACGGGACGTAGCGAAACTCGTCCATGAAGCGCGGGTGTGTGTCCTGTATCTCTTGAATACGGGCAGACACGAACGGTTTGAAGTTGGCGGAGGCAGAGCGAACCCACTTCAGGACGGTTTGCGAATCGACCCAGAAGTGTATAGAGTCGAATCCGCCCATGACGTCTTCGATGAACTTTGCGAGTCGAGACATGATGACGGCGGCCATCAACTCCAACCGTGGAATCGACTTCTTCTTCAGAGGAGCGACGAGTGCTTTCGCCATGACGAATGTCGTCGTCGTGGCGCCGTTGCTGAGTGGCCAACGTAGCCATAGAACAGCACCGTAGGCATTCGCACCTCCGTCGCTGAAGCAGTGTAGTTGTGGCTTGCCGACGCTATCGTTTGGCTTCACACAACGAGGCACTTGAAACTTCAATAACTCTTGCATCTGAATCACGTGTGTGTTCCATCGCTGCTTGTCGTCGTCGTCGAGTGGTTCATCCCAAGACACACCACGGCGCCACAAGTCTTGTAGGTCGATGCGGAATGCTAACGAGACAGGCGACAGCATGCCCAGAGGATCCCATATCTTCGCGACGAGACTCAGTATCGTTCGCTTCGTTACCGGGTCAGATTCCATTTCAACATCTTTGGCCTTCAGTGAAAACAGGTCGAGTGATTTGTCCCAATGATGACCTAAGACGTCGATTGTCGGCTCATCGGGGTTGTCATCTACTGCTGCATGATTCGAATGCCACGTCTTGATGTCAAACTTCCCTCTGGCGAGGACAGCATCGACTTCGTCTCTTGCTCTGATGGCATCTTCTGCAGTGGCGGTTGAGTGGCTGATGTCATCCATGTACATCTCGTTGTCGACGATGTAGCTTCCAATCGGTTCCGATTGACGACCGATTTCAGCAAGGATTCTGACGGAGTTGATGGCGATGTCCGGTGCGGGTCGTTCCCCGAACGGTAGACGTATCCACTGGAATGCGATTGGCGGTGAGCACTCATCTCCAAATCGCCAAACGAACCGGTGAAAGATCTGGTCCGGTTCGGCAACTTCGATCTGGTTAAACATCTTCTTCACGTCTCCCACGAGTGCGACTCGATCGCGACGCCAAGCGAGAAGACATGAGATGAGTGAGTTGAGCAGGTCGGGGCCTTTGTGAAAGCCGTCGTTGAGTGAAACGCCCTTGAACAGTGCGGCGGCGTTCCAGACGATGCGGGTCTTCGTGGTGGACTTGTCTTCTCGATAGACGGCGTGATGCTCCAGATACCAACCACGCCCGTCGTGAGTCTCTTCAATCGTGAGTGGACGTACAAATCCCTGCGTGATGAGATTTCTGATTTCGGCGTTGTATGTTTCAAGACGACCATTTCGTCTCAAGGAGTTCTCTTGCTGATACATTCTGGCAACTGTCTTCTCCTTGTTGAAAGGGAGAGCCTCAGGGTATCCATCACGCCAAGGCATGAAGACTTTGATTCTTCCTTCCTTTGTGATGGAAGTAGTTGTCTTGGCGTGTAGTAAAAACTTCGATTCAGCTAGTTCCTTGTCACTGCAGATGCAGGCGGTCGTCGGCTTGACCCCCGCTACGTCGGAGTAGAACAGCTTCTTGATGTCATCTTCGATGAGTCGCTGCACGTGGTGAACTGCAGATCTAGCGACGGCTCTTGGGGGCTGTATCTGACCACCATAGAGCACCCAGCCCAACCGTGTGCAGGCTGCACTCGGTAGTTGCGCTTCGTTCGTAGGTGAGGAGATCGTGTGAAGTGTTGAGATCAGGTAGGCCTGGTCGTATCCTACCAACAGGTCAATTTTCTCTTTCGCCAATGGAACGCAATCTCGCGCCGGTTGAAGGTACTCGTACTGTTGAAACAGGCTGCTGTCGATCGCGGGCGCGTCGTGTGCTGGCACCTTGATTCCCATGGCGATGATGTCGTAGGCGATGCTCGCGTCTCTTTGCACCGGTCGCACGCGAAGCACGTATCTCGCACTCTTCTCAGATCTGACTCCGCCCCCTGCTACACCGTAACGGAAGACTTGATCATCGCCGGTGATGCCAAGTCGCTTTGCCAGTGAATGTCTCACGAGGGTGGTGTCGCTTCCGGTGTCGAGAAAAGCGACTATCTTGTGCCACGCTCCTGTCGAGTCACGAACCTCCACGTAGGTTGACGGCGAGAACCGGCCTTGATTCCCGTGCAGGTGACCAAGGAAGGTTGGCGTTGACGTTGCGGCGCCTTGCTGTGGCGTAAAACTGGCGGATGCAGGGTTCATCTGTGACGTAGGTGGCGAGGCACGACGTGTCGTTGACGTTGGCGCTGACAACTGGCGATTCGGTTGACAGTTGAGTAGTCTGTGATGTCGATCACCGCATTCGATGCATCGCTTCGGCCGTGTACAGTCGCTACTTCGGTGACGACCGTAACAGCTGAAACAGCGTCTGGCGGTTCTGATGACATCGCGGCGTTGTGCAGGTTGCATCGCTTGAAACGCCTGGCAGTCGATAAACTTGTGGTGAACTCCGCAGCCCAAGATACACGGATCGGTAAATGACGTTCCGGTTCCGTTGACGTGATGGAGTGACGATTTCTTCTCAGTCCTGGTCGATTTGGCTGGCATCAGTCGTTCACGCGCCTCTGTTTCTGCTCGTAGAAATTCGACGATTCTGTTGACGGAGAGTTGTTCTGCGGGGTGGTTCTGTCGCATCCAGCGTTCACACTCGTAGTAAAGTTCTGGCTCCAGCTTGCTGCTTACGATGCGTACCACTGTGGGCGAGTCGAGTTCGCTCTCATTGCCGATTTCCGTGATTCGTCGCGCAAAGTCGGTCAATCGATCCAATACGGTTCTCATCTCTGATGCTGCATTCTGTTTGATCGGTCGAATGCCGTCCATGTCAGCGATGATTTCTTGGACTACAGCTGCCTTCGGTATCTTCTCTTCTAGCCGGCACCATACTCCGTTAGGGCCGCTCATAGCAGTGCAGCTGTCGATAGAGGCGGTCACTCGAGACGGCAGAACTGAGGCGTGCAGTATGTACATCAGCTTGTCTGCCTCCTTGCTGATACCAGCGGAGTTGAAGTATTGTTCTAGCTGCAATCGCCACGAGTAGAAATTCTTGTTTTGGCCATCCCATCTTGGCGGATGCATTCCTGTCGTGCGGATTGATGCGCTTTCTCTCGGGGTGACTAGCTTGTCGGTGATGATGCTCAGTGCTTCGAGCGTCTTGGCGAGAACGTCGGCGTTGGCGTTGGCGTCGGCGGGTTGCGTATCGTGCGTCCACCCTGTCTGCAGCTTGTCGATCTCTATTTCTCTAGCGGTGACTTCTTCAACGTTACTCTCAACATCGACGAAGCGAGCCGTTGGACGTGAGACGCCTTCTTCGTCGTCTTCTCTTGCGATGTCATTCTCCAGCAAGACGGTCTCCATCTGCACGTTGATGTTATTGAGTTCTTCAAGCAAGAGTCGTGCGCGGCGTCGAGCATCATCTACAGTGTCGGCCTGTACGTCAGCTCCTTGGCCGACAACTGCGCGCAGTCTGTTGACGCACCTCGTCAGCAGACCCTTTTTGATCGTGCGCGTCTTCTTTAGGACTTCGTAGGCCCGAACTACTTCTTCCATGGCGTAGTGCACTTTCAGTAGGCTACATAAATTTCGACTAATTCGGCGATCCACACTGTTTCGTTTCCGTACAGGTTTTATTGGCGTTAACTGGTTACAAAATACATCTGTCGAACTGCAAAGAATAATAAGAACAATAAGTTAACTTGTTAGGGCGAAGTGTATTAAATAAAGCTAACAGTAAGCCTAAGCCTAATTACGCATCATACTAGACTAACTATCAAAACTACAATAGTACTATACTTTAGAAATAACACAATTATACTGCACTGTATATAGGCGGATAGCACATAGAACGTAGCCTAACAGCGATAGGCGCACATGACCTACATAAACACGTGTAGCGGCGTGGACAATAAGCTTAGAGCTGTGCTGCCAGCGGGCCGACTTTCGCTAGATTTACGTAATACGATAGATGCTATGAAACAAACGAATCTATTACTAAGCTATGTATACATTCTAATTACTACGACAAATACAACTATGTGTACTATAAGTCAATAATCTACAGTTCTATACTCACATTTAGTGCGTGAAACAGTGGCTAAATTAGAATAAATGATACGGCGAACAGGCGAGCAGGCGATACGGCGACTGGCGAATAATGACGAGTGGTCACTGAGGCGTGTCACTAACGAGGTCAAGTCCCTAGCGGCTAAAACGTGTACAATAAACTGGGTAAACTGCCGAAACAATCAGGTCTTTTCATCATTTCGCCAGACAGTCTTGCCGGTATTGCCGTGGGTTTAATATCTCCTAGTGAAAAATTGGGTAGTTTTTGTGTTGACTGTTGCCGCCCCCAGGTGGAAGCATTTACACTCTGTAAGCCCGGTGCCGGCGACTGGCGAACAAGTCTGTTGCCATTGGCAAAGTTCGGAGCAAACCGCTGCGGTGAAACACCAGCGGGGCTGCCACTAGGGGGCACCGGCAGTCCTGGGTTGTGAATGCTGTTGAATGACACCACGCTTCCTGAGGTGGTTGGTCTGTGAATGCTTGGCACGGAACCTCGGCCTGATGCGTTGTTAGACAATTCTGGATGATCTACATCAACACCTAAAACATAACATCTAAACAATTAACAGGGCAGTAACCCCACCTAGTCAGACACATGGACAACAATTGATGAAAGAAAACCAACAAAAAAGAAGCTAAACGACGCCAAATATCAACGACTGAAGGAACAGCTGCAGAGTAGATACTCAGAACTGGACAAAGAAGTCAAAAGGAAGACGAGAGCAGATAAGAGAGCCTTCATCGAAAATCTGGCAGATGAAGCAGAAGCAGAACAGACACAGAACATGGCCACACTGTACAAGATAACCAAAACGCTGACTGGCGGTTTTAAAAATAGTGATATTCCAGTGAAAGATGTGGATGGAAATGTTGTCACCTGTGAAGCAAAATAGACCCAGAGATGGAAAACACACTTCGAGACCATCCTCAACAAGGAAGCACAAAGAAATCAAGCAGAAATTCCAGAAAGCAAAGAGGACCTGAAGGTCAACACAGACCCACCATCTGCTGAAGAAGTGAGAAAAGCAATCAGGAACATGAAGTCTGGGAAAGCACCGGGTGCAGACTGTGTAAGTGCAGAGATGTTGAAAGCTGGAGGAGAAGTCACCATGGGAGCCTTGACAGAGATCTTTGAAGGAATATGGGAAACGGAAGAAACACCAGGCGACTGGAAGATGGGGCTGATCGTCAAACTACCAAAGAAAGGAGACCTTAGCCTTTGCAAAAACTGGAGAGGGACCACTCTGTTGTCCATCACTAGCAAAGTTTTCAGCAGGGTGATCCTTGACAGAATTTCAGAAGCCCTTGACCCACGCAAAGAACAGGCAGGTTTTAGGAAAGGAAAATCCTGTGGGGACCACATCTTTACCTTAAGGCAGATCCTGGAGCAGTGCCAGGAATGGAACACGCCATTCTACGCAAACTTTGTCGATTTTGAAAAGGCTTTCGACAGCATTCACAGAGACTCTCTCTGGCGTATACTCCGGCACTATGGAATCCCCCCCAAGATTGTGAGCATAATGAAACTGCTATATGGCGATTTCAGGACCAAGGTCATTTGCGGCCAATACCTGACAGAAGATTTTGAAATCAAGACCGGAGTGAAACAAGGATGTATACTATCCCCCTTCTTCCTCTTCTGCCTCGGGATTGACTGGGTCATGAAGGAAACAGCACTACGAGACAAAAGCGGCATCAAATGGACCTTCACAGAAACATTAGGTGATCTAGACTATGCAGACGACATATCTCTTCTGTCGCACCGCTACAGTGACATCCAAAGAAAAAGCGATGAACTTGCAAGAAATGCCGAAAAGATTGGGCTACAGATAAACATAAACAAAACAAAGATGCTGCGAAACAACAGCCAAACAGCAGACCCCATCACGATTGGAGGAAAGGATATTGAAGAGGTGACCGAGTTCACCTACCTTGGGGCCAAGGTGTCAACAGATGGAAACTCGGAGTCTGAGATTAAGGCAAGGATTAGAAAGGCAAGAGGGGCATTTGCGGCACTGAAGAATATCTGGAAGACAAACAAGATCAGCAACAGAACAAAGATCCGCCTGTTCAAGACCAACGTCCTAAGTGTGCTACTATATGCGGCGGAATCATGGAAAGTTACCAATAGCATATGCCAGATGCTGGAAGTTTTCCAAAACAAGTGCCTCAGGAAGATACTGCGAATCTACTGGCCGAACAAAATCTCCAACACGGATCTCCATGAAAGAAAAGGTATGCAGCCCATCTCTCTCGAGGTTAAACGCCGCAGATGGAAATGGATCGGACACATCTGCAGAATGCCGCTGACATCCATTCCAAGAGTGGCCATGCGCTGGACCAATGGTGGCAAGAGAGCGAGGGGGAGACCCAAGGAGACGTGGAGGAGATCAGTAGAGCGGGAGATGAAGGCTCTCGGGTGGAGTTGGGGCCAGGTGACGAAGCTTGCAACGGACAGGCAACATTGGCGTTCTTTGGTGTCGGCCTTATGTGTGATCCCGCACGAAGAGGATTAAGTAAATAAGTAACCCCACCTACCTGAAAAAGGTAAGTTCTTACATGGCATGGTATCCGGTCCTTAGTACTAAAAATGTACGTTCCTTTCAACACCAACTTGACTTCTACAGCAAGCATTCACCCTCACTGCAACTACTGCATGAACACTATTCATTCACCCTCACTGCAACTACTGCATGAACACTATTCATTCACCCTCACTGCAACTACTGCATGAACACTATTCATTCACCCTCACTGCAACTACTGCATGAACACTATTCATTCACCCTCACTGCAACTACTGCATGAACACTATTCATTCACCCTCACTGCAACTACTGCATGAACACTATTCATTCACCCTCACTGCAACTACTGCATGAACACTATTCATTCACATATCCACCGTCTAGCCCAATCCTCATTTACACAGCTGAGTGAACTGAGGCAATGTGAAGTGAACAAGATTGTCCAAGCTTCAAAACGGCAGCAAGAGGATTCAAACCCACATCATCTTGTTAGATAGGCCTACATGCCTTCCCTCTTGTCTTCTTCGGGGCCGCACACAATAAGGCATTTCTCACAACGAAATATATTTTGATTGTCCGTCTTCTTTGCGCTCGCAGGTCGAGATTTATAACTGAATTTTTACTCACTCGACCAATGAGTACATAGAGTACTACAGAAGTGTAGTCAACGCATTGTTCTCCAGATTTGAAGCGATTTTAATATTGTACATCAGACGGCTACGTACATAGTAGCAATATTATAATCATGCACAATAACAATTAAATAACAGTGAAGATAGATATCACTGTAAACCGTAAAGAAAAGTAGTGAATGTAAATATCACTTAGACACTTAATGTCTAGAAGATTAAAACGAAACATGGTTAAATCTGACCGGTAATTTTGAAGCCTACTGCTAAATCAGGTATGGCCCGCCAGGACTATCCTTACTGCAAATTTGGATGACTAAAATTCAGCATGACCACACACATCAGTGTGAAATTAAAATAGTCTTGCCGCCCCCTTGTAAACGCTCCTCCGGGGTATTTATACTCCCAGTTTACCAAAATCAGACGCCGTCACTAGAGGCGCTGTGATTGCTTAAACACCCAATGCGTTTTACTATTGGTCAACTTGTTAAATCCACCCACCCTCTCATTCGCTAGACAATGACGTCTGCCAATCTTCCTTGCCCAGTTTTGCAAGTTAAACTTCTGAACTCTTGGAACTGGGCCAATTCCAGGGTTCCCAGGGCCCCCCCTCATTTCCCAATTACGTTGACCCCCGAGGTCAGAGCAATTTAGCAAATGTCAGGTTTAAAGGGAATGGATTAAAGGGAAGACTGAAGTGTCTAAACAGTACCCTCAATATTAGGCACCATATGGATTTTTTTCATAACCACTTGGGTGGTTTAACTATAAACTTTTAGAAACCTGTTTTTCTGTTGCTAATCTAGGCTTAATGCATCGAATAAACCTCAAAATGACTTGCTAACATTAGCTACTAAAAACTAATTAAATCAAACTGGCATATACTTTACATTCCTCCCACACTTTTTTCAAAACAAAATGTTGTTTTTAACACAACAATTTAAAACAAAACTTAAAGGAAAGGTCAGTTTGATTTTGCTAACGTACGTCTAAGCAACGAAGTTGCTAGTATACAATGAAGAATATGCCTTCACTAAAACAGACAATATGTCTTTGACATACGATAAATATAAACGTTAGTACTTATACATGTACCATACAATGTACCAAGAATACAGCATCGGTAGTCATGTGCATTTTACAAGGTACCGTAAAACAAACGTCGGTACATACATGCATCATACAAAGTACTAGATTAAAACATCGATAATCACATGCATGTTACAATGTACCAGAAAATACATAGGCACTGAACAAACGCAAATGGTCATGTAGAATATGCGTTCTACTTTAGTTTCAGAGCAATGTCGGATTGCTGCTTTGAAAGTAAATCAAAGTCTAGGGCCAAGTAGGAGAACTATCACGTATAAGGAGAAACAGCTAATTGTACCCCTGTACAAAGCAATAGTTAGACCACACTTGGAATATTGTATTCAAGCATTGAGGCCGTATCGTAAAAAGGATATAGACAAGCTAGAAAGAATACAACGAAGAGCAACTAATATGATTCCACAATTGAGGGACCTTAGTTACGAAAGCCGCTTATTACAATGTGGTTTGACAACACTAGATACCAGGAGACTAAGAGGAGACCAAATACAAGTGTTTAAAATAGTGAATGGTTATGAGGATGTTAATAGGAATATGTTCTTCAAACTTAAAGAAGGCAGTAGAACCAGAGGACATAAAGCAGCATTAGTTAAGGAGCAGCGTAAGTTGGACATGAGAAAATACTCTTTCTCACAGAAGGTGATAAATGAATGGAACAAACTGCCAAATGATTGTGTTAATGTTAGTAGTGTGAATATTAAAAAAAATAATCATAAAATTATGCTTTACCATGCTAGTATAAAAGCAAGAATACATCAACGATCCACATAAATCAATTCATGTGGTACAATAAGTATGTCGACATCATTAACAACTAGCGGTTTTGACATGATCTTTCCCGTTACGACATGGATTCTTTGTCCATTTGTGACACAATTTCGACCCAGTACTCTTATAAAGCATTACAACCATCAAGAACAAACACAATATAACAATTGCTACAGTATAGGGTACATGTCCCGGATACGTTTCCCACATTAGAAAAGCACCATTGGAGACTAGCGAAAGTCACAATATGCATTAATTCCTCTATGTTTATGCAAATCCTTTGTTAGAAAACCTAATTCTAACTATGCCTTTTGTGCTTCACTTGTAAACCAATAATATTCTCGCGAAACTTCATTAGCTGATCATGGGTTTTAGCTAATTACTGAAAGCATTTGGTTTACCGCAGTTACAATACGCTAGTTTCGTCGGCTGTAGAGTCGCACTAATGTTGGCAAGCACGAACGTCGAAAAATCAAGTTCCTAATCTTTACTTCAGTAAATCGCACAGTGGATATGACGTAACCTCACGCAAATATGTAATTAATTATTTCCAGTTAACATTTTAACTCTATTTCTCCACACAACCAACGTGCTTTTTAATTAAACTCCCCTAAATAATTATCTCTTCAATCTTTAACCCAATCCCTAGTATACTGGGCATATTATACAGCCAAACAATTTAGAATATATTGTATCCAGTTCGACGGAAGTCAATTCCCTTCCGAGGACACAAGAACGTGACCTGATTGAAACGTCTTCCCATTGCTGGACGCTGTCCACTAAGATAACTAGATAATCATGTAATAATCTTCCCAACAGAGATATGGAAATGTAGTGTGTCCACGGCGATCAATAACCAACTTCTTATTAGTTACAGATTACAAGTTATAAAGTTGGTTACACTGCCTTGCTCTTTAGATTTGGCCCAGCTCCAAGAGTTCAAACGTTTAACTTGCAAAACTGGGCAAGGAAGACTGGCAGACGTCATTGTCCAGCGGTTGAGAGGGTGAGTGAATTTAACAAGTTGACCAATAGTAAAGCGTATTGCGTATTTAAGCAATCACAGGGCCTCTAGTGACGGCGTCTGATTTTGGAAAACTGGGAGTATAAATACCCCGGAGGAGCGTTTACAAGGGGGCGGCAAGACAATTTTAAATTCACACTGAGGTGCGTAGTCATGCTGAATTTTAGGCATCCAAATTTTCAGTTAGGGTGGTCCTGGCGGGCCATACCTGCTTTAGCATTAGAGTTCAACATTTCCGGCCAGAATTGTCTTGTCAAATCTTCTAGACTTTAAGAGTCTGTATACATTTTAAGTGATGTTTACATTCACTACTTTTCTTTACGGTTTACAGTGATAGATATCTTCACTGTTATTTTTATTGTCATCGTGAGTGCTTATATATTGCTATGTAGCCGTCTGATGTACAAGATTAAAATCGCTTCAAACCTAGAGAACAATGCGTTGACTACACTTCTGTAGTACTCTATGAACTCATTGGTCGAGTGAGTACAAATTCAGTTAAAAATCTCGACCTGGCGAGCGCAAAGAAGACGGACAATAAAAATATCTTTCGTTGTGAGAAATGCCTTCTGGACCATTGCGTGCGGCCCCGAAGAAGAGGGAGGCGTATATCTTACATTACGATACGGCCTCCATGCTTGTATGCAATATTCCAAATGTGGTCTAATTATTGCTGTGTACAGGGTACAATTAGCTGTTTCTCCTTATACGTGATTGTTCTCCTAATTAGCCCTAGAATTTTATTTCCTTTCGAAGCAGCGATCCCACATTGCTCTGAAGCTTTCATGTTAGCACTAAATGTTACTCCTAAGTCCTTTTCTTTTGTGGTTCTAGCTAGCACAGCATCCCCCATTTTATATTCTTCGTCCATGTTTCCATGTCCTATGTTTATACATTTACAGTTCCCAAAATTTAATGACATTTGCCATTGTTCTGACCATTTAACTAATTTATCTAGAACATCCTGTAAACTTTGTTTATCTGTATCATTAGTAATCATTCTGAATACTGTTGTGTCATCTGCTAATTTCAGTATTTAGCGAGGGACAACTAACTAAACTCTCCCACCTAACATTGCCCATTCTACATGTGAACATTTTCATATGTAAATTTACCAAATATTTGTATGTAAGCCCTGAATTTGTGATTAATACAGTTTACTACTCAATACTCAATCGTAATAACACAAACAATTCAAGCATATTCATCACAACATATACTGACACACCTTAACTAGAATATAAGGAAACTGTGCTGTATACACCTGTTCCAACACACAGCTCTGATGCTACCATTCTATCACGTCTCAGTCATTCCTTTGGTTATCAATTGGACTATTATAACTACTAACTCTGCTTTCCAAATACTGAATTCCAAGATAGTATCCAAGATATTGCATAATTTCTGGCAGCTCATAATGTTCTAGTGCAGTGTCAGGCAAAATTCTGCTATCAATGTGTTATCTTTTCCATAGGTTCATTGTACCCTGCAACTGTTGCACTTTGCACAAGAACTCTGACAACCAGCTGTGGCAATGCACTGACCGGCACAGCTACCCCAAGGCACATGCCAAGGTTCACTCATTCACTCCCAATCTCTAAGGAAAGAAATGCTATAAAACACCAAAGACTGGGTCCTCCCAGCTGATTTAATTAACTAATGTTCTAAAGACAGAGAACATATTTAAGTTTAGATCTCCAACGGAGCAACTCACCTGAAGAGGACGAAAACAAAACAAAAACCCAGAAGCATTCAAATGCAACTGTGACACTTAAATAAATACTGCAGAGGTTGTTCAGAGTGACTGGCTCAACGAAAGTAAATGCGAGGCTTCTCAAATTTCCTACCACAGAAACAACATAGTATGCATCCTATTGAACTATGGAACAACGCAGATATTTATAACCCAGTTTAGGTTTTGCAATAACTTGTTTCAGTTTCACAATGGCAGGATTTTGAATTATTTTTTTTCTAAATGTTGATGTTTTTTCAAGACACAGCATATATCTTCCTGGATCCAAAAATGTTTAGCTTACATACAGGTAGTTGATTGTTATTTGGGTTAACATACATCACAATTAGAGGTGTCATCTGGTAACTTCATTCCTAATCCACACATCCTTTTTATATACTGAAAAACTGTAATTAAATTAGTTTTAAAACAATGGAGTAAGTTTTATTATATGTTTTAAGCGGAATAATAGCAACGTTAATAAAGAATCATTAGTGTGTCTTCTGTAAAGCGGGGCTTCCAAAAATAACACGCTATGACAGCAACTTTCAAATACTATCTCTGCATTCAATATTAATAATACAACTAAAACTTCTCTAGCACCTAAATACTAAGAGAATCGAGCTCATATTCCTGTAGAATACTATATTATGGAATATGGACCCCGCCATAGAATTTGGCCCACTCTGTCCCCTTCATAAAATTACCGTATAAAATGTGCTATTATGCAATTTATTTACTATGAATATATAGCTGTACTTAGTAATGTTGCTATTGTTCTGTGAAACTAACTGTTAATTTTTACATGCTTTGTATTTGTTTGGCAAACGTAAACATTTAGCTGAAAAAAAAACAATAAAAAAATTAGTGTAGTTTTGTTTATCCTGACACCAGGATTCAAGTTGCAATATACAAAAACATTATATTACTTAATCCCACATAGAGAGTAGTTGTGTGACTTGCAACATGGACTATATTTCTCTATTAGTCATGACACCTGCAGAATGACGTAAATTAGTAAATTACAATGTCTGCAGCAGTGGCTCAGTTTATCATCAGCCTCAATAGTAGATCACAAGTGAACACAGCCTGGGCAACACAACAAAAACAGGCCAAGTGAGTCATACTTCCTCACACACTGAATGCAATGGCGTTCGCCTGAGAACTTTTCATAGAAGCACATAAACTATGATAGCCCATATACGTGGACACTGACAGAGATTTCCCAGCAAGGACCTGTCATTGCACTAGTGTTGTAGGGATCATTATAATATAATTGTTATCATAACAGTTTTATAATATAATTATGTTATTACTTTGATATAAGTTATACTTATTATATATAACTACATGTTTTAAGTATCCTGCCAGTGTCAGTGCTGGGACGTCAGTTCTGGGATGTGTTAAATAAGAGCCAAGGTCCAGTGTCACCAGTATAAGTCAATAAGTATAAGTATAAGTGTTAATGTGGTGTTAGTTAGTCTGTTCAAACAAGAAGGTGGTAAAGTGAGAGATAATGGTTAGTGAGTGTTTGATCAGCCAGGCTTGGATGTTTATATAGTGTTGTAGACAGGGAGGAAGACAGTGAAGTTGCAGTCAGAAAGTGAAGTGGCAGGCAGGCGTTGGTGTAGGCTGAGGAGTGTTTCCCTCTCAGCCAAGGGCTGGGTAAGCTGGTGAGTTGCTGATAGGTGTTGTAAGCTTGGCTGGAACTGGTAGACTGTCAGGGTTTATTATTGATTGTTATAATAAAGATTAAGGTTGGTTAACTAAGTGAAGTTTTAATTGATAGTTCTTCTTTATATCGTACCCCGCGTAGTCGTAATAATAGTTATTTAGAGAGAGACCAAACAACGCCGCTACGGCAAATTGGTGGAGAATCCAGGTTGGGGAATTTTCAAAATTCTCTGGTTATGTGTTAGTTTTATTTTATTTCAAATTTGGGTATTATGACTATTATCTTGAGTCCAAATGTTATAGTGTATGGGTAACGTAAACTGACCTGCAGTCCAGCCAGCCGAACTGCAGCTCACACCCAGCTCAAGCCTGCAATGAGATACTGCAGGAAATATGACTGCAGAGAGATGAGACAACAGGAAATGTGATTGCAGAGAGATGAGACTGCAGGAAATGTGACTGCAAGAAATGCGACTACAGGAGAGGAAGAGATGCGAGCACGAAAAATGCGACGTGAGAGAAGCGACCGCGAGAGACAGGCGACTTCGGGAGAAGCGACCGCTAGAGGCAGGCAACTGTGAGAGAAGCGATCGCGAGGATAGGCGACTGCGGGAGAAGCGACCGCGAGAGATAGGCGACTGCGGGAGAAGCGAGCGCTTGAGATGCGCGATCTGCAGCAGACAGAATGCTGTGGCAATGGAGGATGCAGGACATATATGGACACCACATATAGCAGACTGTGCAAACGATGGACCTGAGGTAGGTGGTGCAGCCTAAGATAACACAGGGAACTGTCCGGTGTTTAGATAAAGAGTTAGTGGAACAGGTAAACTAGAACATAAAGAAAATAAAACAAAATGATGTCTGTAGATAATGTATAAAGATGACAAGGGAGACACTGTTAAACGACAGGATAAGTCAGGGAGATGAGCCTTGTAGACACTGGTAGTTTAAAGTACGTGTGACATGATGTAGAGAGAAAATGAAATGCACTCCCGAAGAGAAGGAATGATACATAGATAGAGGGGTCAGGGAGTATCGGGAGAAACGCAGCATAGATACAGGGGTCCGAGGGTACCCGAAACACGCAAAGAAGGCAGGATATGTAATCAAAGTGAGGCATATATTGATTTATATATTCCGATTACTTTACCTTCTGTAGGCAATCATTAAACTTACATGCATGGCACACTGCTGATTTCTAATGTTTTGAAAAAGGTCTCTAATCTAGCACTTAAATAATAATTCTTCTGTTTATTCTTCTTATTCTAATCTCTCATTTATTAATAATATGTTTGGCCAAAATGGACACCTTCTATTTGCTGCATCACCTGTAGACACTGTGTTTTTAATGATGAATGTTCCTCCAACTTAGGGAGATGTGAGAACATTTCTGTGTTTGCATTGGCATGCGTAAATACATGGCATAGCGTATGGAAATACATTTATTTTTGATCATTTTGGATTATGAATGATAATTATATAGTGTGCATAATTTACACTAAGCTACTGATATATGTTGTGGTTGTATTATGCTTGTCATATTTTGTGAAGCATTAGTATTTATTATTTGCAATAATTATATCCAAATTCGAGGACGAATATTTTTGAGCGGGTGGGCGATGTGGCAGAGCTCATTATAATATAATTTTGTGACACCGTGCAGTGGCGACACGTGTGAACAGACGGCTGCGATATTTTGCTTTGTTTAGCTACTCTATGTATAGTTTTACTGACATTTATAAGTTTTTTTGGAGTTGGACAATATGCGAGTGAATGTGATGGCATGTTACGCGAAGTGGACACTTCTTGTCTTTACATCAGGCTTCATGACACATAGCTCTGAAAATGGTAACCAGCGTCAGCGAGTGCTCACCTACACTAGAGACATGCTGCTGACACTTCGTGACAGCGGAGTTGCTTCACCCATTTAACTCCTTGAGCTTACAGACAACCATCTCGACAACAACAGACAGCAAACACGCCAGAGGAAAAGAGGCAGGAAAGGTGGTGTCAGGCAGCGCTTACGAAGAAAAAAAACTAGTCTCCCTTCCTTCTATGATTTTGAGCAATACACGATCCCTGAAGCCCAATATGGACGCACTGCGACGGGAAGCCAAGGTATGCTACGAATGTCGTGAGACCTGTGTCATGACTATTACATAGACTTGGTTGAACAAATACATTCCTGATTCTCTTTAGGAAATTGGTGGCTATTCGATCATTCGAGCAGACAGAGTTGAACATTCAGGGAAGGGCTAAGGGGAGACATCGGTGTGTACGTCAACGACCAGTGGTGCAGGCTGTACACAACCAAATACAACATGTGCAACCCCGATGTTGCACTGCTCTGTTTAAAAATCATAACTTTTTACCTTCCCAGAGAGTTTGGGAATGTTCTAATGTGTTCTGTTTATGTGCCCCCAGTGCAAATGCGGGTGGGGCAGCTACACTCATTACAGACTGTGTCCACAAGCAACTAGAACGGACTCCCGAAGCACAAATCTTTACCCTGGGTGATTTTAATCACTGCAAGCTGGAATTCAGTATTCCAGGTTTCTCGCAGTATGTTAAGAATGACACTCGCAAAGGCAAGACGCTGGACAAAAGTTATAGGAATATACCAGGTGCGTACACGGCTAAGATCAAATCACCTATTGCCACCTCAGACCACGATACTGTTCATCTCATACCCACATACTGACCAGTCCTGAAGAGAAGCAAACCCGCTTTGAAAACTGTTAATGTGTGGTCTGTTGACAATGTAGAGACGCTTAAGGACTGTTTCATGTGCACAGACTGGGAGGTTTTCACTCAGGACAATCCCTACATCAACACTGCTACAGATTCAGTGACAGACTATATCAAGTTTTACACAGAAACTGCAATTCCAAAGAAAACTGTGAAAAGTTTTCCCAACAAAAAACCTTACATAACCAAGAAGATCAAAGATTGCATATATAAAAAAGCTGGCGTTTGCAAGGAAAGACAGACAAGAGACCAAACGGGTGCAAAAGGAACTTAACACCAAACTGAGAGAAAAAAAACGACACTACAAAGACAAAATGGAGATACATTTCAATTGCATGAAAAATAAAACATTATAGGATACAATGAAGTCAGCCATAAACATGAACTGTACTAGGAAACCAATATACACGACTGATGAATAGGCTTTTGCTGATGAAATGAATGATTTTTACAGACGTTTTGATACTCATGGCTACCAGTATATATGATTCTGAACTTAGTGATGTGTTTGTCAATAATGATGACAGGCTTGAAATTTATGTAGATGTTGTTACCAAAGTCTTCCAACATGTATGTAGTAGAAAAGCAACTGGTCCTGATGGCAGTTCAGTTTTTTTATTGAAACAATTTGCTGAGGAGCTGGCACCGGCTTAGTGTCCCATATTCCAACTTTCGGCCGATAGCCACAGAGTACCAATACTCTGGAAAACCTCATATATTACTCCTGCACCAAAGGAAACTTGCCCAAAAGAAAACAATGATTATAGACCTGTTGCACGTACATCAATTGTCATGAAATGTTTGGAACGCATAGTGGCTTGTAAACTGAGGTTAGACGTTCAGGTCTATATTGACCCTTTCCAATTTGCCTACAGGCAGGGCAGAGGAACAGACGACGCTGTCAACACTGTTGTCCATGTAGTTTTGAAACACTTAGACAAGCCCAAGGCTTATGCTACACTACTGCTAATAGACTTTAGCTCGGCGTTCAACCTTATACAACGTCAAACCCTGCTCACTAAGCTGAAACAAATGAATGTCAATCCATATATCATCAAGTATTATCATTATTTTCTAACAGACAGAGGGCAGCTTGTTAAAGTAAATCAGACTCTTTCCCAAACTGTGGTAACAAATACCGGTGCAACCCAAGGTTGTGTCAGTTCACCGATTTTGTATATTTTGTATACACATGACTGTAGCAGCAGCAGTACTAACAACTATATAATAACATTTTCTGATGACTTGGCTATTTTTAGTATGTTACATGTTGATTCTTACACCAGTGTGTACACTTCTGAAATTGAAAGCTTTGTGCATTTGTGTGACAACAACCACCTCAAATTCAATGTTAGTAAGACTCAAGATATGATTTTTTATGCTAAATGTATTGTTGCTGATCACTTGCCTGTTGTTATCCATCGTGACAAAATTGCCCAATTGCCAACGCAATGATTTTAGTAGTGGCACTGAGTGAGAGAAACGAGGAGATCGTGTAACTACCGTAGCCAGACAATTTTGGACATGTTGAAGTTTTATAATATCCTTGATAGCAATATTATGAAGGAGGGAATTGCAATAATCAAGTATGCTGCTAACAAGAGCTGTTGCAATAGTTTTAGCGACAGGAAGTGACATATACCGGCGAATACGGCGAAGATCACGGATATGATAAAAACAGCAACGACACGTTTGAGAAATATGTTGTCTAAAGTTGAAATTCTTATCAAAAGTGACTCCCAAATTCTTCGCTGAGGTTGCTTGTGTGATATTTTGACTAAGGATACGTGTCGTGAAAAAACCATCAAGTTTGCCACACTGCTTTGGAGTACCAATGATGAGAAATTCAGTTTTGTCTGCGTTTAACTTTAATTTGCTGTTTGTCATCCAGAGGGAGATTTCGTGGAGACAATCGCTGAGCTGATTTAGGGAACGATTTGTATCCGAGGTAGCCAAAGAAATGTAGATATGTGTATTATCTGCGTAAAGGTGGTGA
>OY759262.1:39501801-39759301 GCA_963662155.1 Lamellibrachia columna
AGGCAGGGGGGCATTCATTGTGTTGGTTGGCAGGCGGGATGATTTACATTTCTGTAGTGGTGCCCCTTGGTGGCCAATCAGGGAAACATCCAAGTCTAAAGAGAAAGCAGCAAACAGTCCTCAGATATTGAGTTAACAGCAAAACATTTTTGATTTTAATGATCATTATTAGTCAAAGAAATAATTATATATTTTCTTAAAGAAAATTATGTTATGAAACTGTAACTAAATAAACTTTGTAACACCCAGTCTTAGTATGTATACTTACCTTGTACATTCTGGCAGTAAACAGGGCATTGAGGCACATTAGTTGCAATAAATCAATGTGCTTTCTCCTAACCCAGAGTTCAACAGTTGTTCATATCCACTGGAGCACTAGAAGCTGTCAGCTGGACATGTCAGGATTAAGTGATTTATCAACAGAGACAGCACAGCACATCACCATTACCAGCACATCACCATGTGCCTTCAGCTGTTGTGCTAGCTGTCCACAGATAATAGTGATAATACTATTTCAGACTTTACGTCAATCTCTCTCAATTCTCATCACTAATGCTGGAGCAAAAGGCACCAACAAATCTCCTCCAGTCAGCACTGTCTTGAGCCAGCTGTGTTTGTTCCAGGTCTTCCCAGTCAGGTACATTTCTTCTCCCACAGTTCTTCTCCAGGTGCCCAGTGGTCTGCCTCGTTTTCTTTTCCATGTGATGCCCATTATAAAGGGGCACATTAAAAACTTTTCCCATATTTGACAACAGTAACATGTGTGTGGTTTGATTCCAGATGTGGGAAGAGTTCTCAGTTTTTGTCAGATTAAAGAAGGGTATGTTTTTGAGATAATTACATATCAATAAACGTGTTTGGGGTTCGTTCTGAAAATCTCAGCCATTTCACGTTGCTTTCATATGCAAGTTGAGTATACTATCGGCATGTCACGTGACAAACGTCATGTGACACAAGCTGGAAAAGACTGATGGGAGCTCCTAGCAGAAGTCTTAGTTCAGGGCAGGTCCCCAAGGTCTAAAATCCTTGTCTCTTTCGTTTCATTGAACACTGATGATATGTGTTCTGTTTGTTTTCACTGAAGGCTGAGAGGGGTTGGCAACAAGATACGTTTTCTTCAGTTCTTGTGCCTAATCTTCTCTGTGTCTGCCTTATGTAAAGCTGGTCATATTCTGGGCACTGTATGTCACATTGTACTATGTTCACATTCTGGGCATTGTATGTCACATAGTACTCTGTTCGCATTCTGGGCACTGTATGTCACATACTACTCTGTTCACATTCTGAGCACTTTATGTCACATAGTGCTCTGCAGCAACATGAAAGTTGTGTGAAGTAGAAAAAATATGTAGAACGAGTGTCAAACAGGTTTCTTGAGAGGTAATTATGTCAAATATCACATTCAAAGAAACCGGAATGTCAATTCACTCACGGACACAGGCCCTTAGCCAGGGACCCGTCTGCCCGTCTTGAAGAAGGGCAAATATCTTACGACGACGGGTAAAATAAAAATAAAAGACTGGTTTTTCTTTTTACAAGATGACTTTTTTCACAAGAAATTTTTTTGAACTGTCTTAGACTTAGTGATTCGACGAATATTGTCGGCGGCAGAATAGTGAATACCGCCGATCTATAGGACTATATATATATATATATATATATATATATATATATATATATATATATATATATATATATATATATATATATATATATATATATATATATATATATATATATATATATATATATATATATATATATAATAATGATACTGCGGTTGATCTCTATTTATTGTAATGGTGTGTCATTGCTTGGGAAACGAAATGTGGAGTTTTTCAGTGCCTATCCATTGGCACTATCATTTGAAGAAACAATCCCATGACCCGGATGTTGTGGGGTGAATTAAACATGACCGAGTGAAAAGATGTGATAATGTCAACATCAGTATTCACGACAGTCGATGCCTTTTTCGTAAACGTGAATAAAAGCAGCGTTCCTACGATTGTCCCTGAACAGTCCGAGTGAGCATCCTTTGTTACGTTGGTGGAGATCCATAATGTTGATGTGGCTGCCGCTATTAACCAATACTCTACTGTATTGTCGCCCACCGCTGGCACTCCGCAGTGGCCAAGTGCGATCGTGGTAGACTTTAAAATTGAGTCTGATTCGGACTCCGATTCACATACATAACCGGCGTGTAGGCCCTACTATCAGCAGCAGTTTCCCGATTCCTCAACGCAAACGGCAGGCAAACCACCAATGATTAGGCTGTGCTCAGTCTAGTAAATTCATTTTGTTATTTGTCCAATAGGCAATACTGAATCTGGATGATTGCTGTGCTATCAAATAGATAACGCTGCAATGTATTACTTTCATAACCAGTTATATTACGGAGTGCTATATCTTCTACTTTTATTTGTTTTATTGCTTTACTTTTAGTGTAAAGCATTTGATTTTGAGTGTGATTATAATCATATTATTTTTTTTTATTAGATTGCATGCATGTACATAAAGTCTTAAGATGCTTCAAACATTACTTCCGTGCTTACATATTTAAAATAAAGTTTCAAGTTACCTTTTTCATGAACCTTCATGTGTTGGCCCTTCTATTATTAATATTATTGCTGTGTAGGTGATAACGCCAACCTCGCTGCACAGCTAGTAATACTCGACTGCGCCAGTAATTGTTAAACCGGACTTGGCCTGCCATTGATAAAACCTAATTCGGGCAATAATGGCGGTCATTTGACAATTGCTCAACTTGCATTGGCCTACCAGTGCAAAAACCAAATGGGCCATTAATGATTGTCGTTATATCAACCAGCATTGGCTTGCTGATGAAAAAAATCAATTGGACCAATAATGGCTGTCATAGACGACAACTTGTCACCTGAACAGATCATCCACGAAATGTCACCAACGATGACGACAACTCAATTATTCACTGTCGTTATGTCGCAAGCCCTCTTGTCCAGTGATGCGAAACAGGGTCAGGCACCGGAACTACTCTAGCAAGAAGAAGGTGTTTTTAGTATATTTATAATCAATCATGTAACCTAACACTCTTCGTGGCCAACTAGCACAAGCGAACTAACAAGCGAACGGACGGATTTCACTCGCATTTACAAATGCAGTATCTGTTTCGCAATTAATCGTTAAAGTTGTGAACGCACGCTTAATCAAAGTTGTAAATACCCGAGGACTAGTCCAAATTCGGCCCAGAGATGAGGCAGATAGTTACTGCCACCTATTAATAAGATTTTAAAAGATTGCCATCCCAAACAACAAGTTCCGGATGGCAAGTGGACAAGGAAGCCTTTGGCTTATCGAGAGTCCAACAATTGTATTATCTATTTGAAGCCCGCCCTTATCAGATATATGTCAATTCCATTTTTAAACATATTCACACTACTAGCATTAACACAATCATTTGGCAGTTTGCTCCATTCATTTATCACCCTCTGTGGGAAAGACTACTTTCGCATGTCAAACTTACACTGTTCCTTAACAAATGCTGCTTTGTGTCCTCTGGTTCTACTGCATTCTTTAAGTTTGAAAAGCATATTCCTATCAACATCCTCATAATAGTTCACTATTTTTAACAATTCTATTTGGTCTCCTCTTAGTCTCCTGGTCTCTAGTATTCTCAAACAACAGTGTAATAAGCGGCTTTCATAACTAAGGTCTCTCAATTCTGGAATCATTTTAATCGCTCTTTGTTGTGTTCTTTCTTTGAAGCTTGGCTATATCTTTGTTAAGATACGGCCTCCATGCTTGTATACAATATTCCAAATGTGGTCTAATTATTGCTTTGTACACGGGTACAATTAGATGTTTTTCCTTATACGTGATTATTCTCCTTAGCCCTAGAATTTGATTTCCATTCGAAGCAGCGATCCCACATTGCTCTGAAACTTTCATGTCAGAACTAAATGTTACTCCTAAATCCTTTTCTTGTGTGGTTCTACCTAGTACAGCATCCCCGTTTTATATTCTTCGTCCATGTTTCCATGTTCTATATGTATACATTTACACTTTCCAAAATTGAATACCATTTGCCATTTTTCTGATCATTTAACTAATTTATCTAGATCATCCTGTAAACATTGTTTATCTGTATATTTAGCAACCATTCTGAATAATGTTGTGTCATCTGCAAATTGCAGTACTTAGTGAGGTACAACTAACTAAACTCTCCCGCCTGACATTGCTCATTCTACATATGAACATTCGTATATGTAAATTTACCAAATATTTGTATGTGTGCCCTGAATTTGTGAGGAATACAGTTTACTACTCAATACTCAATCGAAAAAACACAAAACAATTCGAGCATACTCATCACAACAAATACTCACACACCTTAACTAGAATATAAAGAAACTGTGTTGTATACACCTGTTCCTATACACAGCTCTGATGCTACCATTCTATAATTTCTCAGTCATTCCTGTGGTTATCCGTTGGACTATTATAACTGCTAACTCTGCTTTCCAAATACTGAATTCCAAGATAGTATCCAAGATATCGCATAATTTCTGGCAGCTCATAATGTTCTAGTGCAGTGGCAGGCAAAAATCTGCTATCAATGTGTTATCTTTTCCATAGGTTCACTGTACCCTGCAACTGTTGCACTTTGCACAAGAACACTGACAACCAGCTGTGGCAATGCACCGACCGGCACAGCTACCTCAAGGCACATGCCAAGGTTCACTCATTCACTCCCAATCTCTAAGGAAAGAAATACTATAAAACATCCAAGACTGGGTCGTCCCAGCTGATTTCATTAACTAATGTTCTAAAAACAGAGAAGAGATGAAAGCCCACTGCCTTGATCTCCAATGGAGCATCTCACCTGAATGTTCTTTCAAAGAGGACGAAAACAAATCAAAAACACAGAAGCATTAAAATGCAACTGTGACACTGAAATAACTACTGCCGTGGTTGTTCAGTGCGACTGGCTCAACGAAAGTGATTTAACAAGATTTAACAAGATTTGCCATCCTAGCCAAAGGCCCAGATGGCAAGTGGACAAGGAAGCCATTGGCTTATCGAGAGTCCAACAATGTTCATCTACTTAAAAAAAAGTGAATGCGATACTTGTCAAATTTCCTACAACAGACCTTGACACGACATAGTATACATCCTGTTGAACTATGGAAAAATGCAGATATTTATAACCCCGTTTAGTTTTTTGCAACAACTTGTTTCAGTTTCACAATGGCAGGATTTTGAATTCTTTGTTCTCTAAATGTTGATGTTTTTCCAAGACAGAGTATATATCTTCCTGGATCCAGAAATGTTTAGCTTACATACGGATCATAGATTTTTATTTTTATTTATGTATAACATACATCACAATTAGATATGTCATCTGGTAACTTCATTCCTAATCCACATATCCTTTTATAAATACTGAAAAACTGTAATTAAAGTTTTAAAACAATGTAGTAAGTTTTATGATATGTTTTAAGCGGAATAATAACAACGTTAATAAAGAATCATTAGTTTGTCTTCTATACAGCGGGGCTTCCAAAAATGACACGCTATGACAGCATGTTGTAGAAATGTCAACACTGATGTTTGTTTATTTGTTTAAGTGACTATTTATTTGAGAACAAACAACTTTCATACACTATCTCTGCATTCAATATTAATTATACAACTAAAACTTCTGTAGCACCTAAATACTCAGGGAATCGAGCTCATATTCCTGTGGAATATTATATTATGAAATATATACCCCTCCATAGAATTTGGTCCACACTGCCCCCTTCATACCATACCGTACAAAATGTATTATTATGCAATTTATTTACTATGAATATATACATATACCAGCTGTTCTTACAAATGTTGCTCTTGTTCTGTGCAATTAACTGTTAATTTTTATATGGTTTGTATTAGTTTGGCAAACATAAACATTTAGCTGAAAAGACAATCAATGAATTAGTGTAGTTTTGTTCATTCTTGTCAAACCTCAAATCAAGGGCACACTAAATTAATATTCATACTTTATATTTATTCTATATTTATAGGAATGATGGTGATGACCTTCAAGTTACAATCTACAAACAACATTACATTACTTAACCTCTGACACCAGGATTCAAGTTACAATCTACAAACAATATTATATTATTAACCTCTGACACCAGGATTCAAGTTACAATCTACAAACAATATATTATTAACCTCTGACACCAGGATTCAAGTTACAATCTACAAACAATATTATATTATTAACCTCTGACACCAGGATTCAAGTTCATCTACTGCTGTTTCAAAAGTTGGGCAATTTCGTTCACCTCGTATTGCTTGTGTCTTTCAGAAGAGACACAAACAAACATTGGTCCCTTCTACCTGGTGTCTATGCCATGGAAAGAAAAAGATCCCACCTAGAGGGTAGCTGTGCGACCTGCAACATGGACTCTATTTCTCTATGAGTCATGACACCAGCACAATAACGTAAATTAGTAAATTACAATGTCTGCAGCAGTGGCTCAGTTTATCATCAGCTTCAATAATAGATCACAAGTGAACACAGCCTGGGCAACGCAAAAAAAAAACAGGCCGAGTGAGTCATACTTCCTCACACACTGTTCGCCTGAGAACCTAGAAGCACATAAACTATGATAGCCCATATACGTGGAAACTGAAAGAGATTTCCCAGCAAGGATCTGTCATTGCACTAGTGTTGTAGGGATCATTATAATATAATTGTTATCATATCAGTTGTATAATATAATTATGTCATTACTTTGATATAAGTTATACTTATTATATCTGACTACACGTTTTAAGTATCCTGTATGCAGTGAATCGTTCATAACTGACGATATGTATATGAAACGATTTACTGGGCCGCCGGATGTATGTATGTATGTATGCTTGCATGCATGCATGAATGGATATGTATTTCTGTATGTATGCATGCATGTTTGTATGTATGTGTGCGTGTATATAACATATTTATAAGCGTGTTGAATTGTGTGCATGCATACATGATGCATGTACGTATACATGCAAGCAAGCATACCATACACATACATACTTTATGTTCTTGGAAACACTACGCATTAGAATTGACGCCTGTAGACTATTGGGACACTTCGATTTCGTGCAGTTGTAAATTGTGAAAACCATGATCTCAGAAATAACATGTGTAATCACCAGCTTTTACAAATTAAGAATGTTTTATTTACATGTTGTGATGTTATGATTTATAATTATAGAGACTTCAATTCGTGGAGGAGACATGTGGAACGAGTCTGAAATTTATTTATCCTTTTTTTGGACATTGTATGTGGGATTGTGTTCGTTGCGTTCTACAAACTAAAGGACATCCTCCAATCACATCCATTGCTTGTATATATGTAGTCTCAATCGTGGACGAGACCAACTGAAATTTGAATGTGGTATTACACCCAGCGTACTGTCCAACATTATATAATAAAATCACTTTTATTCCAACCAGAAGGGGTATATGTAACGAAACGAAGCTTAGCGGTAAAACCACTTGTCCTGTTCTCACTACGAGTAACTGAGTTATGTGGGTCCTGCTGTGTTATACACTACTGAAGTGAATGCATGTACGAGACTGATTATATTTAGACAATTTGTAGTATGTGTATCCCCGGAGAGATACGTGGTCTCAGTGTGTGTGTGTGTGTGTGTGTGTGTGTGTGTGTGTGTGTGTGTGTGTGTGTGTGTGTGTGTGTGTGTGTGTGTGTGTGTGCGTGCGTGCGTGCGTGCGTGCGTGCGTGCGTGCGTGCGTGCGTGCGTGCGTGCGTGCGTGCGTGCGTGCGTGCGTGCGTGCGTGCGTGCGTGCGTGCGTGCGCGCGCGCGCATGTGTTTGTAGGCTGGTGACCGTTGCCCGTCGATACGTTCAAGAGTCGCTTCGAATCATCTCCACAAAGAAACAAAGACATATATTGATGATTACCGAGGAATGTCCTGGTTTTTTCCAGTATTGAATTACGTTTCTTGAGAGGTATTTACCAAGTCGTGTCATATTAATTGTTGATGAGTGTCAGCACTCTGATCTTCCCGCAGCCACCAAAGTATTCAGACGTTGGGCGATTTTAAGGTGCTGGAAGAATTGTATATGAGAAACTCATTCAAACTCATCCATGACTTGAAGTGGATGTACTGGAGAGGAACGTTTTGTGAGAGTTTTGTGAACTGCCATTTTGGAATTCCTTGCGGGAGGTACATCGCTGCTGAAGACGACAATGGCGACTAGCTCTTCGTTCGTATAGCACAGGCAGATCTGGAGACCTTTGTTACTTTGCCGTTATGAGTATATGCCGTTATGAGTATGTAGCCGTTATGAGTATGTTCCCTACCAAAAGTTGGCAACACGTTTTATGAACATCTGGCATTTGAAAAATCTGTCGACGGTTGGCCGATGGGTAGTTGCCAAATATTTGTCAGGAGACAATATATAATTTCCGTCACAATGAGAATTACGGTTTGGATCCAGGCGATGATGTGTGCGACAAATGGTGACGCCATATCACGGAGCCTGGATAATCGAGGCTAGTGCTGTCTCAGACCCAACAGCGTATATGACATTCTATTCCTCAACAGCAACATGAACAAGTAATAGTAGGCCAATAATAGACAAGCTCAGTATATTCACGTCTAATGCACCGGTTAGTCCTGCTCATAAAGTGGTAATTCCAATAACAATTGTGACAATGGTGAATGCCACGGGTTGACCGGGGAAACCCTGGGTTTTCCCAACGTTATACGAATGGGGTACATACACACCACACCTAATAAGTCGACTGGCTGGTAACACGGCCGTCCACTGCTCACAAATTGACACTGCCAATAGCAATTGTAACAATAGTAAATGTCGTATATATTTACAGGACTTACCCCTGGGTTTTCCAAACATTAAATGAATGACGTAGTTACACACAAATAGTGTCGTGGTGACTTTGTGACCTAGCGTAAGTTGATTTATATAGAGCGCTTCTATAAAGGTTAATGCTGTTTTCCGGTTGTTTACAAAGGGCTGGACGTCAGCCATGATGAAAGTGTGTTACAATGTGCTATTCCTTAAGCTTTGGAAATTATATTGTTAAAATGACAATGACAGTGATTTTTATTTCCCTACGACCCCTTGCGTAGTATGAGAAAAGTTTCTCTCTACAGTACATTTTAGTAGAACATCTGGTTAAAATTTATAAGACATATATTGCATAAAACATATTTACAATACGTAAAACATCTAGTCAAGATGCCTAGTGACATTATTGGATAAAGTATGTTATATATAATCAGTTTATGCAAATTAGATAATGTAAAATAAAATAAACCAGGTATATGTTGCACAATTTGAACTAAAATATGTAATAATATGAACAGTAAATTAACTATAAGCTACAATTTTACATCTACGCAATTCACTGTTTTAATGAGGAAGCTTGTTAATTAGGCAATTTTGTATGAGTACTTTAATAAATCTGGACAGATCTGTCAGCTGTTTCACATTGTGTACATGGAAGAGCTGGTTAATTGTATTACGTCTGATTCTAAAGGATCTTCTAATGTGTTTCGATCTGTCTTCAATTAGAGAAGGGCACACAAGTACATACCTTTAGTGGGGGTTGGGCCACCACCTGCACACAGGTGGGGCCGGGGGGGTTATTCCCCCACTTTTGTGTATATCATTGTAAATACTCTAGCTAGCACTATATACATATAATTATGTATGCTTGTCTGCACATAGGTATTTTTTCCCTCTTTGTATGCTGTCGCTTTGTTTAAGAGCAGCAAGGGTTTTTGGTAAAGACTGTCTTCGGCAGTTGCTACCTACAGTAGAAAATATCACTAATGTTAAATCTTATCTGGTATTGTTTACTAATTGGTCATACACACCAGCTTAATACCAGGCTGTGCACAATTTGTGGCAGACTTAGTCACTATCATTGTGTGCACAGCGGCAATCCTTGTTGGGTATGAATAAAATTGGATTGCCCGTTACCAACCTACCAAATAGTTGGTGTATTTATACAAACAGAGAAATGTCTGCATAAGCGTGTCCCCATTTCATTGTAAACACAAATACACCGGAAGTCGACGGGGTATCGAGCTGCGGAAAACACACGAAAATGGTATTCATCACCTTGGTTCCCAGTGTTACATAACTTACGTAGTCTCGGAGCATTTCCTGCCAGATAAAGACCAACAGAGATAGGCAATTAGTTATTTCCACGGCGAAATTTACATCAATTGATTATGTCAGTTCGGCTGAAATATGTTAAATACTTCTCGAAACCTACTTAATTTTTAAATATTCTGTAATTTGAACAGTTAACATTGTGTCAGCAACGGCGAACTGTTACTTAATTTAGAACTATACTCATGTTTTTTTCTCAAGATAACACAACCATCACCTGAGAGGGGGCTATGGGAGACACGACTCTAAGAACACACAACCGTCACTAGAGAGAGGGCTGTGGGAGACACGACCCTAAGAACACACAACCGTCACTAGAGAGAGGGCTGTGGGAGACACGACCATATGAACACACCCATTACTAGAGAGAGGGCTATGGGAGACACGACCTTAAGAACACACAACCGTCACTAGAGAGAGGGCTGTGGGAGACACGACCTTAAGAACACACAACCATCACTAGAGAGAGGGCTGTGGGAGACACGACCTTAAGAACACACAACCGTCACTAGAGAGAGGGCTGTGGGAGACACGACCCTAAGAACACACAACCATCACTAGAGAGAGGGTTGTGGGAGACACGACCTTAAGAACACACAACCGTCACTAGAGAGAGGGCTATGGGAGACACGACCCTAAGAACACACAACCATCACTAGAGAGAGGGCTATGGGAGACACGACCTTAAGAACACACAACCATCACTAGAGAGAGGGTTGTGGGAGACACGACCTTAAGAACACACAACCGTCACTAGAGAGAGGGCTGTGGGAGACACGACCCTAAGAACACACAACCATCACTAGAGAGAGGGCTGTGGGAGACACGACCCTAAGAACACACAACCATCACTAGAGAGAGGGTTGTGGGAGACACGACCTTAAGAACACACAACCATCACTAGAGAGAGGGTTGTGGGAGACACGACCTTAAGAACACACAACCATCACTAGAGAGAGGGCTATGGGAGACACGACCTTAAGAACACACAACCATCACTAGAGAGAGGGTTGTGGGAGACACGACCCTAAGAACACACAACCATCACTAGAGAGAGGGCTGTGGGAGACACGACCTTAAGAACACACAACCATCACTAGAGAGAGGGTTGTGGGAGACACGACCCTAAGAACACACAACCATCACTAGAGAGAGGGCTATGGGAGACACGACCTTAAGAACACACAACCATCACTAGAGAGAGGGCTGTGGGAGACACGACCTTAAGAACACACAACCATCACTAGAGAGAGGGCTATGGGAGACACGACCCTAAGAACACACAACCATCACTAGAGAGAGGGTTGTGGGAGACACGACCTTAAGAACACACAACCATCACTAGAGAGAGGGCTGTGGGAGACACGACCCTAAGAACACACGACCATCACTAGAGAGAGGGCTGTGGGAGACACGACCCTAAGAACACACGACCATCACTAGAGAGAGGGCTATGGGAGACACAACCCTAAGAACACACAACCATCACTAGAGAAAGGGTTGTGGGAGACACAACCCTAAGAACACACAACCGTCACTAGAGAGAGGGCTGTGGGAGACACGACCCTAAGAACACACAACCATCACTAGAGAGAGGGCTATGGGAGACACGACCTTAAGAACACACAATCATCACTAGAGAGAGGGCTATGGGAGACACGACCTTAAGAACACACAATCATCACTAGAGAGAGGGCTATGGGAGACACGACTCTAAGAACACAAAACCATCACTAGAGAGAGGGCTATGGGAGACACGACCTTAAGAACACACAATCATCACTGTACAGCAGCGGTTCTGAACCTGGGGCAAACGTACCCCTTGGGGCAAGCGTACCCCCTGGAGTACGCCAGAGGTTTGCCAGAGGGTACGCGGAGGGTTGATTGAAGCAAGGTTACATGCAAAGGTCCAATAATGCTGTCACTTTATGTTGTCCACAAAGGAGAATTATACTGTAATACTATCGAATTCAAAGAAAACATGTTCTTTTCAAACAATCATTCAACGCTATTGTTCAACAATTTATAACACTACAGACATAGGTATATCAATACCAATTAATTACATACACAATAAATTACAATGCGTTTGATTGGTTATTTGAATGCCCTAGGGTTCTATCAATGTGAAGTTAACAGCGCCTTCGTAGTGCATAGGCAATTACCGTCAATAACGCGCGTGTCCCCTGGGTGTGCTGGATGTCACGTTGTTGCGTCACGTGACACGTTAATGTTCCGTGTCACGTTAATGTCCCATGTCACATCGATGTGGTCGAAAGATAAACAAACCACGGCTTGTTTGGAAAGTCAGTTGTAAACTAACTGAATATGTCCCACTAAACTGTATTTCTCATTGCCGCTACAAATAACCTCAAAACTGTCACGAGAACACATGGCTTGGGTTACGTAACTTGAGAAAAGTATGTGCGGAACTATTGAAATTATCGAGAACAACTTTGCATTTCCGCTTTTAAGTCGATGTTGGCACCCGGCGTAACTTCGCTTATGCACGACCATATTTTCATACGCGTTTATCGTTACATTTATTCGAAAACATAGATTAAACGTAGGGGCATGCATACATGCGTAGGTGAATAACCTCTTATAATCTATAGGCATGTATCACCACTGAAGTGAATGCATATAAGAGACTAATTATATTTAGACAACTTGTAGTATGTGTATCCCCGGAGAGATACGTGGTCTCAACAAATGATATGACGTCTCGCCAATGTTTGTTTCATGTATGTTTGGAGAGAAACCACACGTGTGTCGCACACATATGTATATTTGATGATAACGGCGTGATGCGATGTGTTCCACTATAAAGTTGGGTGCACACACGTATGTGTGCGAATATGTGTATGTGCGTGTGCGTGCGCGTGCGCGTGCGCGTGCGTGTGCGTGTGCGTGTGCGCTTGTAGGCTGGTGACCGTTGCCCGTCGATACGTTCAAGAGTCGCTTCGAGTCATCTTCACAAAGAAACTCAGAAACAGATTGATGATTACCGAGGATTTTCCAGTATTGAATTAAAGCTTGTTGACCCGGCAGATACCTCGGTCGTCGGACGATCGTAAACAAGCGACAAGGACATCGCAGCGACTACAATAAGTCGCCGCCTACACGTCGTATGCAGCATACGAAGGTGACAGATGACGAAAATAATGGATTATTCTTTAAACTAAACTAACTGCTACCAAACCGGCACACCTTGTGGACTATAGCTTACATGCCGCATAGTAAAAACTTTACAAATCGTGTTATAATGTTATAATGTTATAATGTTATGCCTCCGCAATGCTGTACACACTGGAAATACATCGTATCAATTAACACGCTACAACAATACTGTATTGGTGTTATTTTGAAGTAACAGTGTGCCATAATAATATACGTTTATTCAGCTATGAATTTACATTAATATGTCACATGCAAATAATTGGTTTGCCAAATCAGTACAGCAATTTAGATAAACTATATTAACTCCGTTCAATAGTATTTACAAAATTAAAATGCTAAAATATAAATAATAATAATAATAATAATACATCCAATATTTCTAAAACTTGGCTGAGCGTAGCGCAGCATAGCGTTGCCGTAGTCGATTCTGGAAGTAACTAATGCATGCACTAGACACTTGGTTGTACCGATCATTAGTGTGTCACGTAGGCGTGAAATTCGGCATAGGTGGTAATATGCACTCCGGCATGCATTTGTTACTTGTGTCGCCATCGAGAGGTCGGCGTCAATGGCATATCCAAGATCTCTGACGACGGCAGATGTTGCTACAAACTGACCTGAGATGTCGATTGGCGTGTTATTGTTATTGGCGCGCAGAGGTTGGATGATCTTATGACAATGGCCTGCGATTTGGTCCCGTTGAGAATTAACCCATTGTCAAAGAGCCAAATGTTTACGTCTCTGACAATACAATACAATACAATACAATACAATACATTAATACTTGATTCGTCCGACCAGACAATTACAGCGCTGATCGACACTTACAACACGACAGAAACAAAACCGTTGGCAGAGGGTAAACAAGAATACTTGTAGTGGTTTGTCTTGATGTTAGGAATAAAAATATGTTGCTTCTGTGGCTGAGCCGTGAACAAATATTCGACATGGAGGGAGTATTTGTTAGCTTATTGTAACACTTTCCCTCGATACAAAGACTGGAAGTTGTCTTAACTCTCTACCAACAATACGACTGGTCCTATGTCTATGTAGTCCTCTCCCCATAACTCGGACACGGGACTCGTTTCGTCTTCTCCCAACTAAGTTTCCGTTAAGGCGACGACGTCCAGTTCGCGTTCATCGACGTAGTCACGCACGAACAGCGCCTTGTTGGGAATGGATCTTACGTCGATCAGACAAACTTCGCACGAGGGTCAGGCGAACTTCGTGGAATGAACGACCCGCCCCTCGACGTCAGTTGAATAAAGTTTGCGGTGTTTACACCAGTTTGTTTATTAACAGAACTGACCTCGTGGCACCATCGGCTGGCCACCCTGGTTATTGGCCTGGATCACCTTATTCCGGCTTTTGTGCCAATATATGATATTGAAACAAACATTTATAGCATAACTATTTTTAAAGTTGGTTAACGTCTGCGCAGTTATTTTGAAGCTAGCGTTTATAGCATTGTTACTTCTTAGATATACGAGATATACAAGATCAGGAGGTTGATTTTTATGTTGTTGAACATTATATTCAAATGCTTGATAAAAAATATGCCTAGTGGTGCATCATGAAATAAAAATATGCCTAGCAGTGCATCATCATCAGCGTCGAACGTTTCTTGAGAGGTCATTACCATGTTGTGTCATAATCAGTGTTGCTGAATGTCAGCACTCTGATCTTCTCGCAGCCACCAAAGTATTCAGATGTTGGGCCACACAAGGGGGTTAATCCGCCCAGAAGTTCTGGTCGAACTTAAGGCGGTGGACTAGACTGGATGAATGAAACTCATCCAAACTCATTCATGACTTGAAGTGGTTGTTCTGGAGAGGAACGTTTTGTGAGAGTTTTGTGAGCTGCCATCTTGGCCTTCCTTGCGGGATGTACATCGCTGCTGAAGACGACAATGGCGACTAGCTTTGTTCGTATAGCACAGGCAGATCTGGAGACTTTTGTAACTTTGCCGTCGGCCGCATGAATATCTACCAACTTCCTGAGCAAAGACAGGGTGTTTCTTGGTGTATAGGCTGCCACTTGCGCTGTGATCCATTGTTATGCGAACAACAACGTGCATAAGAAGTTGAACATCCCCAGTTACTTTTCCCCACTAACATTGCACTCTCTGCGAAATAACCTCAGCTTGAAACAGTAGAGGATTCTTTGACATCCGCCTGGCGTGGTGGAAGGCTCTAGGTGATCTGAAGTGGATGCTGCAGGACAGTATTTCTACCAAGTAGAAGAGGTTCAGCTCCGGCAGCCCGATGTAGGCATAGTATGATGTATTCTGTGTTCTTAGCGTGGTGGTTCTCATCGGCAATGTTTGTCTACCGATTTTATTAAAGCTTGAATACAGATACAATGGGTCAACGAGACGTTAAGAAACTATCTTTCAAAAAATCGCTGAAGGCTTTTTAATGAGGCAGCGGGCTTAAAGCCATACACAACCGATTCTTCAGTTTTAACATGTTGGCAACATCTTTTTCAGTTGACTCAAATGTAGCCATCAAGAGTATGTTCTCTAACAACAATTGGCAACACTTTTTTGTGAACATCTGGCATTTGAAAAATCGGACTGCCGACGGTTGGTTCATGGGTATTTGTCGGAAGACAATCTGCATACATAATTTCCATCACAATGAAAATTACTGTTTGGATCCAGGCGATGATATGTGCGACAAATGGTGACGCCATATGACGGAGCCTGGATAATCGAGGCTAGTTCATCCTCAGACCCAGCAGTGTAATTTATATTTTTTAAATGGATGGTTTGTGTTTTGCGGGCCGCGGGTTTCGACCCATGGGCCTGGGCTTGACTTGACCATAACTGCGAGCAACTATTTACATGTGGACGTTTTGTGACAGCAATTGTGAGAGTAATAAATGTCGTATATATTTACAGGATATAGCCCCGGGTTTTCCCAACATTAAATGAATGGCGTAGTTACACACAAATAGTGTCGTGGTGACCTTGTGACCTAGCGTAAGTTGATTTATAAAGAGCGCTTCAGTAAAGGTTAAATCCTGTTTTGCGGTTGTCTACAAAGGGCTGGACGTCAACCATCATGAAAATGTGTTACATGTGCTATCCTTTAAGCTTTGGGAATTATATTATTAAATGTTAACATTGTGTCAGCAACGACGAACTATTTCTTAATTTAGAACTATTCTTATGTTTTTCTCTCATGATAACTAAATGACAATTTATTATTATCTATGCAGGTTGCTTTATTATTAGCATGTGTGTATGTCGTTGTTTATTATTTTGTTATAACAGTTATCCAATATCTAGTTACGTTTGTACTGTTTCAACGAACAGAATGTTCTTCTCAATTCACATTTCACAATTTATACTCCAACTGTAGGTCAGAAAACTTCGCTTGGCCATGTGCATATGAGATCACGGTGACAACGATTTTCACGTGAAAACCTGTCCAACAGGGTAAGTGAATGAAATGTGAATACATCACACACAGCCTTCATTGGAGACGATACATTGTTGTGTGATAAACGAACCTCAGCACACACAACCATCACTAGAGATTGTACAAGGTTGTGTGAGACACAATCTTCAGCACACATTACCATCACTGTAGAGCAGCGTTTCTCAACCTGGGGCACCCGTACCCCCGCGGGGACGCCATAATTTGTCCGGGGGTACGCGAAGGGTTGGTTGAAGCATGGTTACGTGCAAAGGTGCAATAATGCTGTCACTTTGTGTTTTCCACGAATAAGAGTAATAATGTAATATTATCAAAGTCAAAGAAAACATATTCTTTTCAAGCAAACATTGAACGCTATTATTCGTAAATTACGATGATTTTGCCTCGTTGCAAAGGTTGCTGCCTGACGTGTAAATCAAGTCCAGTGCCCTCAATACCCAGCTCTTCCGCCTATTGTGCAAAGAGCTTGACGAAGACCAAGAAGCGCAGCAGTCTCGAATAAACGTAGGGAAATATTCTCGGACAAATGTGTCTGTTGAAGCTGGCGTGCTTGAGCGACATCGTTGTCCACATGAACTCGCTAAACAATCAAGGCCGATTCACCACAGTCATTGATTTCGTGGACAACGCACAAGCAATCATGATGAAGATTGAGCTGGAGAGATACATCGAGGGCGGTATCTTTAACATGTTTGGACGCCTAAGTGCAGCGTTTCAAGATGAAGAAACGGGACATGGAAACATGACGCAAATTGTGCGTCGATCAGGATATAATCACATATTTATCGTCACTGGACCTGACCATGCCTTTCGGTGGAATGGGACGGAGCTCCTAAAGCATAAAACATTCAGGGAAGAGTTTACACGAAATAAGCCGCGCTACTGGTCAATCATAGGACAGTATACATATCACATGGTGAAGACAACAAAGGCGAATTGCTGCAAACAGAAAAACCCAATTACCTTGAAGGTCTACTCGAGGAGGCCGACACCCTCACCCGACACCCTCACCTGACACCCTGATTGCCTTCAGCATGGGAGCGACGTCAGCAGACGATGAGTCAGGCAATGCATGGAGCGAGGACAGTGATAACATCTAATGCATTCATTAGAACAATAAGTGTAATAATAATAATGCTATTTTCGTTATGAATACATAATTGGACAATGAACAGTAACTGCAAGATCACTTTGTCCTGTACTGTAGTCTAGTAGTGTTGGCGCTGTGTTGTTCGATTTCATGGATTTGTGCGTTTGTTATGACTTGGTAAAATATTTGTCAAAACCAAACAACATTGTTTTTCTGTAAAGATTCCCATCGAGATCATCATCGATATATCAAACTATGTGCCCACGATGATTACAATGGAAGTAATAACCATTGGGACTGGGGGGCTTAGGTTGCTGGTGGGGATAAAACCTACATACAATTCCTGGCATTGGTACTTCCGTACTCAGGGAACCCAAATAGAAGATGTGACACTGTTATTTACCCTTTGGGCCATCCCTTTACAAAATATCCCTTTATCACCCTCTGGGGGTTACTGGCAGGGGAAGACCTCACCTACAATTGTTGGATTTGGTCATTCTGTACTCAGGGAACCACAAGGGAAGATTTAACAAGATTGCCATCCCAAACAACAAGTTCCAGATGGCAAAGTGGACAAGGAAGCCATTGGCTTATCGAGAGTCCAACAATTTTCTCATCTATGTGTAGCCCACCCTTATCAAATATTTGTCAATTCTATTTTTAAACATATTCACACTACTAGCATTAACACAATCATTTGGCAGTTTGTTCCATTCATTTATCACCCTCTGTGAGAAAGAGTACTTTCTCATGTCCAACCTACACTGCTCCTTAACTAATGCTGCTTTGTGTCCTCTGGTTCTACTGCCTTCTTTAAGTTTGAAGAACATATTCCTATCAACATCCTCATAACCGTTCACTATTTTAAATACTTCTATTTGGTCTCCTCTTAGTCTCCTGGTCTCTAGTGTTGTCAAACCACATTGTAATAAGCGACTTTCATAACTAAGGTCTCTCAATTCTGAAATCATTTTGGTTGCTCTTCGTTGTATTCTTTCTAGCTTGTCTATGTCCTTTTTACGATACGGCCTCCATGCTTGAATACAATATTCCAAATGTGGTCTAACTATTGCTTTGTACAGGGGTACAATTAGCTGTTTCTCCTTATACATGATAGTTCTCCTAATTAGCCATAGAATTTGATTTCCTTTTGAAGCAGCAATCCCACATTGCTCTGAAACTTTCATGTCAGCACTAAATGTTACTCCTAAATCCTTTTCTTGTGTGGTTCTACCTAGTACAGCATCCCCCATTTTATATTCTTCGTCCATGTTTCCATGCCCTATGTGTATACATTTGCACTTCCCAAAATTGAATAACATTTGCCATTTTTTTGACCATTTAACTAATTTATCTAGATCATCCTGTAAACTTTGTTTATCTGTATCATTTGTAACCTTTCTGAATACTTTTGTGTCATCTGCAAATTTGAGTACTTTGCTAGATATGTCATCTTCTAGATCATTTATATATATTAAAAACAGTATAGGGCCTAATACTGATCCCTGTGGTAGCCCACTCAAAACCGATTTCCAGTTTTAAATCTCACCGTCTACTATTACTCTCTGTCTTCTGTGTGTAAGCCACTTTTCTATCCAGTTGATTACATCATTACCTATACCATGGGCTTTTAGTTTAAGTATCAATCTTTGGTGTGGCACTTTATCGAAAGCTTTCTGAAAATCTAAGTAGACAACATCCACTGGTGACCCGTCATCTACCCACTTCAAAATTTCTTTTTGTAATTTCTTTAAAAAAACATAAGAGACATGACCTTGCTTTTAGAAACCCATGTTGAGATGTATTTATTAAATTATGTTTTACAAGGAATTCCACCATGTGGTCTCTAATTAATGTTTCGAGTAATTTACATATAACTGATGTTAAACTCACTGGTCTGTAATTGTCTGGCTTGTTCCTCGATCCCTTCTTAAATAGTGGCGTAATGTTTGCTTCTTTCCATTCTGATGGAAATATTCCTTCTTCTAGTGACAAGTTAAACAATTTTGCAAGTGGTGTACTAATTTGCTCAACAATTTCCTTAAGCAGTTTTGGTGGTATCCCATCAACTCCAGGTGATTTATTATCTTTCATCTTCTTAATTTTGTTTGCTATCATTATAGGAGTTACACATAACTGCCCTAAATGTTCTGATTTAATACCCTCAAATTTAGTAAATGGAACTGGAAGTGAGCTGATATCTTCTGTGGTAGATACTGAGCTGAAATACTCATTCAGGACCTCTGCCATTTGAAACCCCTCTGAAATTATGCTTCCCCTGTTGTTTTCCAGTGGTGTCCGACCTTATCTCGAACGTTCTGTTTACTCCTTACATAAGCATAGAAACTCTTGCTGTAATTTTTCATATTACCTGCCAATTTTTATCTTTCAAAGGTTCTTTCTGGTACGCCTATACACCCTCCACATAGTTTGCTTAAACACTATTTTTCTAATAGCTTCTTTTGACAAGTGTTTCTTTCTTTGTAGACCGTTTTCCTTGTTTTTTCAAGGGAACAAATTTATCGATGATACTCTCAATTTCATATTTTAGAATATTCCAACATTCAATTGCGGTCTTATTCATCAGCATGTTATTCCAATCTAGCTTTGCTAAGTATTTTCTCATATCTTTATAGTTACCTTTGTGGAAGTTTCTCCTATACGTTTTTTGTTTGTTTTTACTTTCTGATTTTACGTTGAGGTCAAAATGTATTTGATTGTGGTCACTGTTACCCAATGGTTCATGTTATTTTAAACTGTTCTTAGCCTTGGCGTCATTTCCATCAATAAATAAATGCCCCCTTCTCTCACCCTTTGGGGGTTGCTGGCAGGGATATACCCCATCTAAAATTGTTGGCATTGGTACTTCCGTACTCATGGAAGATTGAACACTAGTTTTAGCCTTAGAGTCATTCCCAAAATAAATTCCCCCCTTTTCTCACCCTTTGGGGGTTGCTGGCATGGGGAATCCCCTACCTAAATTGGGGGCATTTGGTTACTCCATACTCAGGGAACTCCATTGAAACAATTGGTATTGTTTTAGCCTTGGGGTCATTCCCATAAATAAATATACTTTTTTACCCCCTTCGATGGGTGATTTCGGGGGCACACCACCACCCCTGATCCACAGCAACGCATTTCTGAGATGTCGGGGTCAAAACTTTTTGCGTCGTTTACATAAATGATAGCTCTGGGCTCCCGGTCTATTTATCGGTCTTCTTACATAAGCTGTGAGGGAACAATTACTGGGAGGCATCAAAAGGAACAAGTATTACGTGCTCCTATTCGATTCAACCCCTGATGTAGAACATGTCGAACAAATGTCCCAAGTCATCAGGTTCGTTGATGTTGACCATCTCAAGAAGAAGGTATCTGTAAAAGAAGCATTTCTAGGATATATCCACATCCACGCAAAGGATGCAGCAGCCATCAAGAAAATTATCGTGGAAACGCTGGAGAGCGACAAACTTCCTCTAGAGGATTGTCGGTCACAATGCTAAGATAACGCAGCTGTAATGTCCAGCCACATATCCGATGTACAGCAGAGGATCTTGGAGATAAATCCCCGTACATGGTTCGTCAGTTGTGACAATCACCGTTTAAATCTGGCTGGGGTTCACTCTGCCAGTCAGGAGCCACTTGTCGTGACCTTCTTTGGGACAATTGAAACGGTATATCTCTTTTTCGCACGTTCAACTGTGCAATGGGAGAAATTAAAGTAGGCGGTGCCGAAACCCTTTGGAGTGCCCGAGTGGAGCCAAAAACTATCAACGATGGCTTCGATGACATTGTGGGGCTACTCGAGAAGATGTCAGAGGATCCGAACGAACCTCCGGGAACCAAGGGGGGTGCGGGGCAGTTGCTTCACAACATCTTGACGTTCAATTTTTTCGCACTTCTTTCTTTCTGGTACGACATCCTGGCAAAGATTAACCGTGTCCAGAAGAGACTACAATATCCCAGCATGAACTTACAAGAAGCCTCCCGCGACATTGAAGCCCATCAGCTAAATGTGTCAGCAACTCGCGACGACTTGTGTCAAAGGTCCGTGGAGAAAGGTAAGGAGCAGTGCACGGAATGGGGGGGGGTACAAAGGTCCGTGGAGAAAGGTAAGGAGCAGTGCACGGAATGGGGGGGGGGTACAAAGGTCCGTGGAGAAAGGTAAGGAGCAGTGCACTGAATGGGGGGTACAAAGGTCCGTGGAGAAAGGTAAGGAGCAGTGCACGGAATGGGGGGTACAAAGGTCCGTGGAGAAAGGTAAGGAGCAGTGCACGGAATGGGGGGTACAAAGGTCCGTGGAGAAAGGTAAGGAGCAGTGCACGGAATGGGGGGGGGGTACAAAGGTCCGTGGAGAAAGGTAAGGAGCAGTGTACGGAATGGGGGGTACACGTCCAGAGACGAGAACGACGAAAGATAATACCATGTGAACTCTGGACCGGCTCCAGCAGGACATGGTTAAGAGATTAATTCGTCTCAATGATATGAATGCCAAATTTGGTTTCACGGTACATCTCATGGAAGTTCAGCACCATGATTCTACTGATGCCACTCTATGTCAAAACTGTAATGGTCTTGTAACAGTCTACTACACCGATTTCGACTGTATATGCGACTGCAGAATGCTCTTCAGAACACGCCACGACAATGAACCAACCACTCTTCTGGAGCTGCTTTCATTCATCGTGTCTTATGGTGAATATGTATTATCAAATCTCCGCGTCGCCCTTCAGATTTTAATCACGATAGCGGTTTAAATTGCTAGCTGTGAACGCTCGTTCAGTAAAATGAAGATAATCCTGACTTATCTGCGAGCGTCCATGGGATACGATCGCCGCAGTGACTTGTCCCTCCTCAGCATAGAGCGGGAGACGATAGAGCAAATCAATTTTAATCAGGTGATTGATAAATTTGCTGCAGTAAAAGCAAGAAAAGCCGTCTTGATTTGAAGTTGAAGTGGAACCTTTTTTTGTGATTCTACGTGGCTCTATTAATTGTTATGTGTGATTAATTATTTACTTTCCCATGAACAATTCATAGTTCATATCGAATAAAAAAGTAAAATTTTCTTGTGGTGTTTACAATGATATGCAATGGTATACTATATGAAATAAAGTTTAATATAATTATATATGCAAGCCATCTTCAAACTGCACAGCAACTAGTTATGAGAGGAAGCATGTAAGATATGTGACGGGGGGGGGGGCACCCAGTTGTGTTTTGCACCCGGTCGCCGACAGCCCTCACTACGCCACTTAAATGACATGAGAAAGATCGATGGTTACGACTGCTCAATAACATCGGTAGCCACCTGCAGGAAATCAGCATGAGAACCGTACAGAATGGATGAAGTGTTGATGTATTGCCACACTGACAGGCGTTCTAGTGTCACTTGTATTCTTAACTGGTGAACAGATGAGCAGACATATATGACTTCCCGCAAAGCCACGCTGCTGCATTTCTAAGATTATTTGGTTGCCATGGTTATTATCATGCACAGTTTTTACTATATCATGACATATGTGCTGTTATGTGCAAGAACTCCATACGTCCAAGTTTTTTTGTATATGTTGGTTTAGTTAAATGTCATCATTAGATGTCACCACTTACTAGTGCAGTTGCGACTGAATCGATGGAAAGCATCTACGTCCTCGTGTTACTATGTAATACTTGTTCACATTCCGTTCTGAATCATATGCTTTCCAACGAATTAATTGAACCTGTATCGGAGAATATGCAGTTCTTTCTCTTGATCTATTTTCATTGCTTGGTGAATACTATGCAGTTCCCGCTGTAGTGAGGACTTAATGTAGGCAGTGTGTCAGCTGTACCTCGTGTACTAAGACGATGTGCACAGTTCTGCAATTGTATGACTAACTGTGCTGGTGCGAGTGCATGTGCGTGTGTAAAAATTCGACAACATTATACATACAACTGTTTTGTATACGTCTATCCAGTGGCATAAACCAGACCAAATATCTAGCAGAAATGAACTGTAAGTGTAGGAAACGTAACACTCTGACCGTTCGCAAGTGTAACGATGCGTATATTAATATTTTAGATTCTACCGACGATCCGTATAGATACAACATCTCACATTAGTTCCCGATCTCCCTCCCGCCGCACCGATCTCCCTCCCCACGGACCGATCTCCCTCCCGCCGCACCGATTTCCCTCCCGCCGCACCGATCTCCCTTCCGCCGCACCGATCTCCCTCCCGCCGCACCGATCTCCCTCCCGCCGCACCGATCTCCCTCCCCACGCACCGATCTCCCTCCCGCCGCACCGATCTCCCTTCCGCCGCACCGATCTCCCTCCCGCCGCACCGATCTCCCTCCCGCCGCACCGATCTCCCTCCCGCCGCACCGATAGCGCAGACGATCGTGATCGGGAAGGGAGTCGAGTTCGGTGTATTTGCAAAAACTACACCGACACTTAACTCTACTTTTGTAGAAAAAATGTATACCACCCCATTCGTTTTCTTCAGTAGTAAGTGCTTTTCTAGTGCTTTTCAACACCTTAAAAAATAATTTGGCTCCGAACTGTGTGCAATAAAAAAAATCTTCAATGGGAATGCACACCAGAAATAACCCAAATAGATATCAAACACATGCGTAAACAAGGCTGAATGTATTTCGTCACATAATCGATAGAGGGAACTACTTATGTGGTCGACTTGGGGCATGAGGGAATGTGTGCGCGTGCATGCGTGCGTACGTGCGTGCGTGCGTGCGTGCGCATGAATGCATATGTATATACGTTGGCCAATATGCATACATATACATACATCCACACAAACATTCTAGTAAAATGTGTAAGAATGTCACCTTTTGTAATGTTATCAAACAATTAAAACATTTCTGAAGAAAACCGAGACCAACACTATGTTTAGCAGCTCCATTCACATTTTATTAAAGCAAATCTGGATAATATACAACATACATCCGTTCACATTGCTGATGTATGACTAAACAGTTAATCTCAAAAACATCCTAGTACTCTATAGCACCATTACTATGCATCAATTAGGCCTTATATTAGGCCTTATATTTTAACCCTTTCACTACAAGTTATGACACTATTTCATTATTCCAATTCTTGTTTTAATATTCGAAAACACTAGTGATATTTGTTAACAAAACATGACCTTGACGAAAATGTGTTAAGTATTAACCAATACCCATAATTGAGCAGTTAGCGATATCATCAGTGGAACCAGTGTGTGAGCAAAACGTGAAATAATCTGGTAAGATATTGACCATCGGATCGTGTTTAAGAAAACGCAATCGAATATTTTCCAGTGGCTTTGTCGATGCAGACTAAACTGCCGCAGTGACCAGGTTTGATTCGACCAACAAGCAGCATCTCCGTCGACTTGTTACACCAAGATCTGACTCGTCTCCACTGACGGAAAACTTCGAAGCCGCCACCGTAGTAAGGAAAGCGAACGCTGATTGGCTCCGAGGATGGATTCCTGCAGTGACACACCAGGTCGTCTCTCCGGTCTTTGCTGGCTGAAGCAACGGACAACGAGCAGCCTCTGGCGAGACACCAGCCCATGTTGTCTGCTTCATCCGTGTTCACGAACGATCCGTCCCTCCTTGCGTAAGCTATGAACGTGTTGCCCTTTACTCTGACGTCATCGTAGCAATACAGGTCGTCTCTGCGGTCTCCGTTGAAGTCGCCCACGAACAGTTTGCCGGCCCAGGCGTAGCACCACCTCATGTACCTGTACCAGATGGCGGCATTCTGGAAGTTGCCGCTGACCGTAGCGTAGGCGATCCATTTCCGACCACGCCTACCGTCGTGGCACAACATGTCAGATTTACCGTCTCCGTTGAAGTCGCCGATGAATAGTTGACATCTACTGCAACTGCAGAACCCCATCGCTTTGTGCCACCCTGTGCGACTAAAGTGTCCATTACTGTTAGCGTACGCGATAAACACGTGACCACTCGTGTCGTGACAGAGCATGTCGTCTCTAGAATCACCGTTAAAGTCTCCGATGTAGAGAGAGGCTCCATTATGGGTACACCATCCCATGTATCTTTTCCAGCCGATACTGGAGTAACCCTGATTAGAACCATAATAAATCCATTTCGTTCCTGAACGTGAATCATGACACATAATGTCCATCCGACCGTCGCCATTGAAGTCTCCCTTCAGTATGTATTGGTACGACTGTTTGCAGAAATTCGGTAAGGTCTTAGTAGCACCTGGGTTGCTAAACCAAGCCTTGGTCGACTCGCATCTCGGACCTGCAACAGCGAAACGGCTTAACTCTGATACGGCGTACACTTATCTGGAACTATCATGCAGAATATCACTAACTTCTTATTAAAGCGAAACAACAGGCATGGTTTTGGGGTTATGCACCTAAAATATTTGATAAACACTAACCATCTGCAACTACAATCAAGAATATTATGTAAGTGGTTAACTTTGACCAGGTCGGGCAACGGGCGCCTGGAAGTTCTAGGACATGGATGCAGCTAGTCTTAAGTGTTTTCGACAGAAATCGAAGGGCCGACGGGTATACACAGGAGCAACACAAACTCTCAATCAAGCGAGGCCAAAACATCTTGCACAAGTTGAGCTTAGACGCAAACAACATGGATGACATGTTGACCTGGGCTACCAATAAGCGCCTGGCAGTTCTAGGACATGGATGCAGTTAGACTTCCGTGACGCGTTAAGTGTTTTCGACAGAAATCGAAGGGCCGACGGGTATACACAGGAGCAACACAAACTCTCAATCAAGCGAGCTGCTAAGTCAGAAGGGATAAGTTTAGTAAACAAAGGCCAAAACATATTGCATCAGTTGAGCTTAGACGCAAACAGTATGGCCATATACTATTGGCAAGCATTATTATTATTAGATACCATATAGCCCATGCACTAATTTATTGCCTAACTACGCAGACGCGGCATATTCTGACTAAAACGGACCCGAACCGGCATTACATCACCCGCTCCCACGCAATAGTGATCACGGCTCGAAAATACTCTAGCCTCATTTATATGTGGCTAACGTAGAGTTATGAGCTCAAGTGGAAGAAGAAGAAGTACTAGGGGTTTACAAATAAATGTTCTACAAACACTGGAGATGTTATGTAACAGAATGGCGCGGCCCATAACATTAAGATGCTGTGTGTTCAGTTAAAAAAAAAAGTGTCTTAGTAAATTACTGGCGTGATATTCTTGATTGTAGTTGTGACAAGGTTTTTAAGGCCTCTCATGCGGGCAAATGCCCGTATGAAAGACCTGCTCTTCCCGTATGAAATTTTGTTTTAATATATTTTTATTTTAATATATAATATAACATTTTAACTATGAAAAGAACAACTTCATCTCTAGACTAACAATAATCATAATTAGTTAAAAAAAAATCCTGGGCACAGGAGCCAAAAAGGCCCAACCCCGTATTTGTGCATAGCAACCAGCCAGCCTGCTGATCGTTGCTTTTCAATGCTGCCTTCTAGCTATTTATAACCCAATCGGGTTCAAATCTCTAACAGAATGAGACACGACAGTGGGGCAACAACGTGTCGTCGCCATCTTGGCATATACATTTTTGTATCCCGCCCTGTTGTTGATTGTTGCATAAACTGTATTTTACTTGAAAGTGTCTATGTTTATTTAAATTGTATTTTGTTAGTATGATCATATTACTAAGCAGACAGCGTGAAAACGTTCGCAATATTGCAGGTGTTGGTTTTATATTAATTTGAGCTGAATTAAGTACGATTCTCTGTATTTCTGAATTATGGGAAAAGAAGCCACTGTCATATGTTATTCGGTTGACTACAGTTATCACTCGAATGAACGACTTACACAATTCTATTTGTCTTTAAAATGTCTCCAGAGGAGCGTAAACAAATGCGGTGTTGTAGTCGTTAACGGGGGTGTAAACCAAAGAGGTGTTGTAGTCGTTAACGGTGATGTACAATCAAAGAAGTGTTTAGTCGTTAACGGGAGTGTACAACCCAAGAAGTGCGGTGTTGTAGTCGTTAACGGTGATGTACAACCAAACAAGTGCTTAAGGTATCCCAATCTATGTTTTCTAAATATGTCCTCTTATACTGATATCTAACTTTATAGATGTGTCACTTCCGTTATTGTTTTTATAATGATCACTTCTCATAAATCGTCGACAAACTTTGTGTATGGCTACACATCCTTCTAGACAGCGTTTAGGAGACTCGGCTAATATTCTGCATGTCGGCCTCGGTGAGAGCTTTCTGGAGATGCATACCGTTGCATGTGTAACCAACATTCGGGGGGCGCCGGCCCCCCAGCCACCCCGCGGTTCCGATGCCACGGCTTTCAGTCATAAACATTGATTATATGTGCTCAGTTCCTGTATATTCTAACATATCATGAATCTTTGTTGTGCTAGATTTCTAACCAAACCATCGACTTACCGTTGAGCCCCGACCGAACAGCCGTGAGTTGCAGGAGCACAATGATGTTGAATACGATCACTTTCGTCATGGTTCTCTACAAGACAAATATTCTAAATAAAAACATAATCATAAACTACATAAATCTGACAGTGTATTGTGAAGCATGACGTGGGCAACTCTTTCAAGCCATGGTAGTCATTGTTTCCGACGAACATATTTAATAGCGCTAGATGTGTGGCATGACGTAATGAGCTACATTTGTGAAAGTTGAGCTGTAGATGGCGTTATCAGACAAAAATGTCACGGATGTTCTTCAACTAATCAGAGTGCATGCCGGTCATCGCAGATATTTTGAATTAAGCCAGCCTCCAATGGAGTGATTATAAAACGTTGGTCCATATTTCCGTTCACATAATTAATATTCATGATATGATTACATTTAGTCATGTGGTTATCCTGAGATGATAAACTCATGGGTTTGCCGAACGAATTGCTGGAACATGTAAATATTAGAACAACGCAGGCATAAATGTATGTTCTAGCACATATCACTGTTTGTTTGGGAACATAAGGAAATATTATTGTAATTTCATTCATGTAATGCAAGTGTTACATATGCAAGACAGATTTGGGTCAAATTCGCGACTGCTTTTAGTATGCACTACCACAGCCACTGTGTAACCCAAATTATGTAGGCGTAATTGTCTCAAAGATTACTTGATGCATCCATTTACATCAGCTGATGAAAGCAGTAAATCATTCGATGTTTGGGTTTTTACCTGGCGTATGATGTCACGTGTCTAACAGTCTTCTTTTAACACGGCGATTGCCCTGCAAAAGTAACGATTTTTAATACAAATACAGCGATGGTGCAGCAGTTACCGAGACAGGCAGTATTTGTTGTATATATGTTTTTAATTACATTACTATTTTGGCCAATATAGTGATTTCAATCAAGTATTTCAGATGTTGTGGCGGTCGACCATCTAGCATTTTAATATTACTACACTATCAGTAGACGTCTCATAACATCATCATCATGTGACATCATCATGTGATGTCATCTTCTCTCCGAAGGTCGGCTGTCATGGGTCGCCACTGATGTCTACACTGTGTCGTTCATATCAGATCTTCATAGTTTATGTTTCCCATCCACGCCTTGTTGTTGTCTGTCCGTGTGGCTCTTGGTCTTCCCTGCATCTTTCACCCTCCACCGTTCCCATAGACACTTGATGTTGTCAGCCCGTGTGGCTTTTGGTCTTCCCTTGGCTCTTTCACCCTCCACCACTCTCATAAACACTTGATGTTGTCAGTCCGTGTGGCTCTTAGTCTTCCCTTGCCTCTTTCACCCTCCACCACTCTCATAAACACTTGATGTTGTATGTACGTGTGGCTCCTGGTTTTCCCCTCCACCAGACCCATAAACACTTGTTATTTTCAACATTATTTCCAGGCCTTTGGTATGTAACATATAGACGTCATATATAATGCTTAGCGGGTGTCGAGCATATAACGGCGACGTGTCATACAGTAAACGTTATTGTAGGCCGATATTTCTAAGTGCATGCTTAGTTTCACACGTCTTACAAAGAGTCAATGTAAATAAACAAAACATAATATAATGTATATATTTGAAAACTGGTAAAGAAATATGTATTGATTATAAAGTGTAGTTATGTAGTTTAGTGTGTATGGATAATGACGATGGGTACTTTATATACTTAAGTTAACTATGTGTGTCAATGATCTGGTTCAGCCTCTTCGACAGAACAACATCTAGCTTAAGCAAGATATTAAATAACTTCTTCTATGCCATATATTCAGTGCCAATACATAATTTAAATTGTAATACACTAAGTCGTTGCCTATACCGTAACACCGGAGCGTGCAGAAAAGGAGCATATAACTTGGTGTTCAAATGTTCGTACTTACCCCGAAGTGGAATGCTACACCTCTGCTGCCGTGCTCTGTGGCGACTTTAAAATTTTATGAAAATGCGCCGAATTTATACTCTCTTCACCATTGTTCTGCATCGTATAAATCTCGCAGCGGGGCAATTCACAGCGGCCAAGGTTGTCACGTACTTAATGAAAACGTGCTTATTTACATGTTGCGCCAACATTGTCTCATTCGGTTAGACCTTAGGTATTGATTGATCGCTGTCGACGTCTCGGTCATGGCCACCACGCTCGTCCGTGTCTCACAACTGTCGACGTCTCGGTCATGGCCACCACGCTCGTCCATGTCTCACAACTGTCGACGTCTCGGTTATGGCCACCACGCTCGTCCGTGTCTCACAACTGTCGACGTCTCGGTCATGGCCACCACGCTCGTCCGTGTCTCACAACTGTCGACGTCTCGGTCATGGCCACCACGCTCGTCCATGTCTCACAACTGTCGACGTCTCGGTCATGGCCACCACGCTCGTCCATGTCTCACAACTGTCGACGTCTCGGTCATGGCCACCACGCTCGTCCATGTCTCACAACTGTCGACGTCTCGGTCATGGCCACCACGCTCCGCTCGTCCGTGTCTCACAACTACCACTGACGTTCGGTGGGAGTGAGTGTCTTTATGCAAATAAAATTGGCAGAAAGAATACACCCCTAATTGTTCAGTAGGCCTAATGTTTAATGGAACACGAGGTTCACCAAATGCTGCTCAATGCTTCTGGAAGTTCAGTATAAAAAAGGTGTATTTTAATGTACCAACCGTCCCGAGAGATATATTTGAAAATGTCAGTAATTTCTTTGGAGATCATTAGACATTGTGATTATATCGTGCGCTTGACGCTCGTGGCCACTGAGTGTGGCAATGCCACGTTATTGAGTGGTGTGTCACATTAATGTCACGTGCTATGTTAATGTCCAGTGCCACGTCCATGTGGTACAAGGTAAAAAGATAGACAAACCATGGCTTGTTTGGAAAGTCAGTTGCGAACTAACTGAATCTATCCCACTAAGCTGTCGCTCTCGTTACAGTTACAATTAACCCCAAAATCGTTACGTGAACGTATAGTCATAGTCATACAGATTTTATCCAGGGAGGGGCAAGAAAGAAGAAGTGCGTGTGCGTGTGCGTGTGCGTGTGCGTGTGCGTGTGCGTGTGCGTGTGCGTGTGCGTGTGCGTGTGCGTGTGCGTGTGCGTGTGCGTGTGCGTGTGCGTGTGCGTGTGCGTGTGCGTGTGCGTGTGCGTGTGCGTGTGCGTGTGCGTGTGCGTGTGCGTGTGCGTGTGCGTGTGCGTGTGCGTGTGCGTGTGCGTGTGCGTGTGCGTGTGCGTGTGCGTGTGCGTGTGCGTGTGCGTGTGCGTGTGCGTGTGCGTGTGCGTGTGCGTGTGCGTGTGCGTGTGCGTGTGCGTGTGCGTGTGCGTGTGCGTGTGCGTGTGCGTGTGCGTGTGCGTGTGCGTGTGCGTGTGCGTGTGCGTGTGCGTGTGTTGCAATGATCGACCAAATCTTTGCATTTTCGCTTTTAAATCGATGCTGACACCCGGCATAACTTCGATTATGCACGAACATATTGCCATATACATTTAAGGATATATTTATTTCTAAATTCGAAAACATACGTCGGTGCATTCATACAACATGCGTAGATGTTATTGTTTATAGGCATTTACCGATATATGCGTGCTTGTGTGCGTGCGCGTCCATGCACGCAAATATGCAAAAATTGGTTTCAGCCAGACCATGTCCACTGGGTGGACATGCGTGTCTAGTAACAAATACACATAAGAGTATTCTTCCGTGTTCAGTGCTCCACAAGACGATTCATTAGCGTCACAGTCGGTTTCTCGCGCAAAATTTATGGCCCTTGGATGAACGTGGTATTTGGCACGTGAATATGCGGCATTTGTTAAATGGTCGTTTAATTTAGTGGCGTAAATTCGACATCAATGCAACGCGGGAAAAACCCCGATTTCCCAATAAATTCAAGTTCCTGTGAAAAACGAACGTGACCACGTGCACGTGAGTGCCTATGTGAGTAAATAGCTTTTTGCGCAGTAGTTGCAACGTGGCTGATGTAGTATTGGAGCGAACAAGTGTGCCGTTAAGTGACGGGTAAATTACGCTAAGCGGTTATCTGAACGCAATACTGAGTTGTGTGAGAACATATTTGTACCTGTATGTATGCAGTGACTCGTTCATGTATGTATGTATGTATGTATGTATGTATGTATGTATGTATGTATGTATGTATGTATGTATGTATGTATGTATGTATGTATGTATTTGTGTATGTATGTATATATGTATGTATGTATGTATGTATGTATGTATGTATGTATGTATGTATGTATGTATGTATGTATGTATGTATATATATATATATATATATATATATATATATATACATATATATATATATATATATATATATATATATATATATATATATATATATATATATATATATATATATATATACATATATATATATATATATATATATATATATATATATATATATATATAAGATTATATTTACCCTTACCTATATATATTTACCCTTACCTATATATATTTACCCTTACCCTGTATGTATGTATTTGTGTATGTATATATGTATGTATGTGTGTGCATACATGCATGCATGCATATATAAATATGTGTGCGACTGTGCGTATTTATAACATATTTGTAAGCGTGTTGTATTTTTGTGTGTACGAATTCGTACATGCTTGTGTGTACGAATTCGTATAAGCGTACCATATACATACATACTTTATGTTCTTAAAAACACTACTTAGGAATACACGATGCACTAAAATTGTCGCGTGTGCACTAACTCCAGTGGGACACGTTGATTTCGTCCAGTATTGTGAAAGTGATTGCAGAAATAACGCGTGTATTCGCCAACAGTTACGAATTAAGTATGTTTTGTTTTCATAACAGATTACACAGTGACGCCGCTACGAACGTACATTATATAAATTACACCTCACAACTTGAAAAAATAACACACAAGAAGCTAGTTATTTCTTAGCGGTACAAATACGCTACATAAATCAAACTTATGCATTATGGAAGAGGTAAATGCAATTTACATATCATAGAGATACAAAAGGGGCATGGGAAAAAGTCACCTTGTTTGCAGAGTAGTAAAAATGCTAGGCTCATGGAAGCTTTATCTGGAATAAATATGGTTATCCTGTCAGATGATATAATAAAGAGAAATGCGCAGTAAAGAATTAGTGTTGTGATTCATAATTATAGAGACGTCAATTTGTGGAGGAGACATGTGCAACGAGTCTGACAATTTGTCATCCATTGTTGGACGTTGTTATTGGGATTATGTTCGATGCATTCTACAAACCATCCAATATCCTCCAATCACATTCATCGCTTGTATATGACTAGTGTTTCAATCGCAGACGAGACCAACTGAAATCTGAATGTGCTATTACACACAGACGCAGAATAATATGTAATGAGGAAATGTGTCCAACGTAAAATAAAATCACATGTTTCCCTGAATGGGAAGATACTGTAAAATAATCATTGTATGGTGGGATGCGTAACTAAACGAAGCCTAGTGGGAAACTAAGTAAAACCACTTATACCGTTGGGTCTCACTGCGAGTTATGTGGGTCCTGATGTGTTATACACTACTGAAGTGAATTCATCTACGAGACTGATTACACTTAGACAGCGTGTGGTATTTGTATCCCCGGTGAGATACGTGGTCTCAACAAATGAGATGACGTCTCAGCAATGATTGTTCCATGTATGTTTGGAGAAAAACCACGTGTGTGGCGCACACACATGTATATTTGATGATAACGGCGAAATACGATGTGTCTCCAATGTGTACATCACAGCGGATAATGCAAAGTTGGGTGCGTACACATGTGTGTGCGAGTGTGTTTGTATGCGCGAGACCGTCACAAAGAAACAGGTTGATGATTACCGAGGATTGTCCTGGGTTTTTCCTGAGTTTAATTAAAGGGACGTAGAAGCAGCACTACACCCGGTCCATGACAGGCTAATAAATATATAGCCTGTTGACTCGGCAGATACCTCGGTCGTTGGACGATCGTAAACAAGCGACAAGGACATTGCAGCGACTGCAACTAATCGCCGCCTACACGTCGTGTGCTGCATACGAAGTTGACCGATGACGAAAATGATGTATTATTCATGAATCTAAACTAACTGCTACCACGGAAACACACCTTGTGAACCATAGCTTACATGCTGCACAGTATAAGTGTACAAATCGTTCTATAATGTTGTGTATACGAAATGTTGTACACAGTGGAAATAGATCGAATCGACAGTAAACCTTGCCACCTACAGTCAATTAACCAGATACAACAATACTGTATTGCTGTCATTTCGAAGTAACAGTGTGACATGTTAATATATGTTTATTCAGCTATGATATGTCGCATGTAAATAATTGGTTTGCCATATCAGTACAAGTCTTTATATCTTAGTATTACTATTTCGTCACAACAGTGTTGGTTCACGGCTGGAATACCATTCGTTACAGTCATGGGAACTGTGCTGTTATCCGATAAACTTAAGCAATACGTATATTATTCCGTTGGACACTAAGGTATGCGAACATGTTAGCCAACATCTACGCAGTTTCTTTGAAGTAAGCGTTTATAGTATCGCTATGTTTAGCTATACCAGGTAAACAGGTGGATCTATGATTTTGAAACAAACTTTTATAGCACAACTATTTTTAAAGTTGGTCAAACTCTGCGCAGTTATTTTGGAGCAAGCGTTTATAGCATTGCTATTTCTTAGAGATACAAGATATACAAGATCAATAGGTTGATTTATGTTCTTGAACATTATATCCAAATGCTTAATAATTATGTTAAAATAAACATATGCCTAATAGTGCATCATCAGCGTCGCCCTCTTCGTTATCATCGTTATCATAATTATACATAGAAGGGGCCGTGCTTTGGGCCCAGGCTTCAACTAAATTTTTCGGGCTTGAAAAAAATCTGTCGGACGACGGTCGCCCGATGGGTAGTTGCCCAGGCACACAAGTCAGTATATGTGTGTGGCGGGCTTTAGTCTCGCTTATCCGACTCTTGCTCGCCTTCGTGAACTCACCGACAAGATAATCTGTTTCCGAACACGTGGTTTGATTCTTACCCATTCCAGTTAGTTCAGCCGCCACAATGAAGCGGCAGCAGTCAATCAGCGTCATTTTGTTCAGGCGCCACAGTGAAGCGGCAGCAGTCGATCAGCGTCATTTTGTTCAGGCGCCACAGTGAAGCGGCAGCAGTCGATCAGCTTCATTTTAGAGTTTCTACGCTATAAAATTATTTAGCATGATTTAACTTTTCAGTATGACAGTAATCAAAGTTTTCGAATTGCATCGTATAAACTGATAAACGTTTACTCTTATTTGATGAGGTAGCTTAATCCCCGGGCGAGAGCCTAAAGTAATATAACTGGGTATGCACCTAGAATCTGGATGCATGCATGGTTTGGATCCACGCGTTGATGTGTGCGACAAATGGTGACACCATATCACGGAGCCTGGATAATCAAGGCTAGTGCAGTAGACAATAATATACATACTCAGTATGCATTAAGTATTTACGAGAACGTAGACATTAATACTGGTAGACATTACATGATGTTCAGATAAAATTAATATATCAGTGATAGTTTTTTGTTATATTTACTCAACCAATACATATTAAATATTACGAATATAGCATATTTGTGTTTTGTTTTTGTCATAAGATAATAGGTTTATCTTTTCTAAATTGGTCGTTTGTGCTATGTGGACAGCGGGATTTCGCTGGCTTACCCGTCTTTGACCAATGGGCCTTGGCCTGAATCATCCGGGTCAGCCCGGCCTGGGCCTAAATTCTAGTTTGCGGGCCTGGGCCGGATTGGGCTTGATGTATTTTGCGAGGCAGGGCCTTGATTCTAGCTGGTAATTGCGGGCCGGCCAGGTTTGGGCTCAAATTGAAGTCCCTTGCAGGGAACTAATTGCTATGTATTTAGTAGTATATTAACATTGTGCGTAGCCATACGTATAAGGAACACAAATAATATGCTGCAACATAGTACCATAACAATTTTGAAATTCGTTTTTTATTTGTGAGGTTGTCTTAACCAATCTCCGATTAATAAAAAAAAAAATGTGTGTTGTAAGAAGATTGCTGTAATACAACTTAATAGTAAATAGTAAACGATAATAGTCAACACTGTTTACCCCAATAGTACGATTATGGAATAATAGCCAGACAGAGGATGTGAATTGTATGATGACAAATGTGAGACGTAGTTCTTTAGCCAACCTTTTAAGAATACTAATTTAAGAATAGTAATTAGCAATAGCCATGACTGCGAACAACTGCTCTACATGCGAACGTTTTGTGATTAGCTGGAGGGAAAACATTCACATCGATAGTCTTGTTGATTAACGTAGTCCAGTTTACTTTGTGACATCAAAGGAGTGGGTCAAATACTTGGATATACAAAATATGTATCAATCGTGATGTATGTGGGTGTTTCCTTTTATCTAGGCCTTGTCCATTCACTGCAGGATGTAGCCCTCCGTCAGACCTATCCCTCTTTCTAGGGCTCACGTCGAGGAGATAATGGGAGTAGCTCTGGTTTTACCAAAGTTAAATTTATGTATCAGTTAATGCCTCGTTGCCCATTGACACGTCTAACGCCCCGGTTCGTCCGGCTTACAAAGTGGTGATTTCAATAACAATTGTGACAATGATGAATGCCACGGGTTGACCACGGAAACCCTGGGTTTTCCCAACGTTAAACGAATGGGGTACATACGCACATAATCTCACACAAGAACGGGTTAATAAATCCGTTGGCTGGTGACATGACAATTACCACAGCCGTGTTTTCCCAACATTAAATGAATGGCGCAGTTACACACACATCGTGCAGTGGTCAGCTTGTGACCTATCGTAAGCTGTTTTATACACAGCACGTCGGTAGAGGTTAAATGCTGTTTTACGGGTGTTTACAATGAGCAGGATACACACAAATAGTGTAAAGGTCACCTCTGACCTAGCCTAACTTGATTTATAGATATATTTATAAATGCTGTTTTGCGGCTGTCTACAAAGAGCTGAACGTAAACCGTGATGAAAATGTGTTACATGTGCTATTACTTAAGCGTTAGGAATTATATTGTTAAATGTTAACATTGTGTCAGAAACGGCGAACTATTACATAATTTAGAACTATGTTCTGTGTTCAATATATATATAGTTACGATCGTGGTCCTGTAACGGACAGAATGTTCTTCGGTTTCACGGCTTCACAATTTATACTCCAACTGTAGGTCAGAACAAATCGCTTAGCCATGTTCATACGAGATCATGTTGATAAAGATCAACGCGGGAAAACAGTATACAGGGTAACTGATTGGAATACATCACAAGCAGCCATCATTGGATGTTGTACAAGGTTGTGTGATACACGACCCTCAGCACAGACAACCATCATTGGAGGCTGTACGGGGCTATGTGAGACACGACCCTCAGCACAGACAACCATCATTGGAGGCTGTACGGGGCTATGTGAGACACGACCCTCAGCACAGACAACCATCATTGGAGGCTGTACAAGGCTATGTGAGACACGACCCTCAGCACAGACAAACATCACTGGAGGCTGTGCAGTGCTGTGTTAGACACGACAACCATCACTGGAGGCTGTATATGGCTGTGTGAGACACGACCCTCAGCACAGACAGCCATCACAGGAGGGTGTACAGGGCTATCTGAGACACGACCCTCAACACAGACAACCATCACTGGAGGCTGTACAAGGCTATGTGAGACACGACCCTCGGCACAGACAACCATCACTGGAGGCTGTACAAGGCTATGTGAGACAAGACCCTCAGCACAGACAACCATCAGTGGAGGCTGTACAAGGCTATGTGAGACACGACCCTCAGCACAGACAACCATCAGTGGAGGCTGTACAAGGCTATGTGAGACACGACCCTCGGCACAGACAACCATCACTGGAGGCTGTGCAAGGCTATATGAGGCACGACCCTCAGCACAGACAACCATCACTGAAGGCTGTACAAGGCTATGTGAGACACGACCCTCGGCACAGACAAACATCACTGGAGGCTGTATAAGGCTATGTGAGACACGACCCTCAGCACAGACAAACATCACTGGAGGCTGTACAAGGCTATGTGAGACACGACCCTCAGCACAGACAAACATCACTGGAGGCTGTATAAGGCTATGTGAGACACGACCCTCAGCACAGACAAACATCACTGGAGGCTGTGCAGTGCTGTGTGAGACACGACAACCATCACTGGAGGCTGTATATGGCTGTGTGAGAGACGACCCTCAGCACAGACAGCCATCACAGGAAGGTGTACAGGGCTATCTGAGACACGACCCTCAGCACAGGCAATCATCACTGGAGGCTGTACTTGGCTGTGTGAGACACGACCCTCGGCACAGACAACAATCAGTGGAGGCTGTACAAGGCTATGTGAGACATGACCCTCAGCACAGACAACCATCACTGGAGGCTGTACAAGGCTATGTGAGACACGACCATCGGCACAGACAACCATCAGTGGAGGCTGTACAAGGCTATGTGAGACACGACCCTCAGCACAGACAACCATCAGTGGAGGCTATACAGGGCTATGTGAGACACGACCCTCGGCACAGACAACCATCACTGGAGGCTGTACAGGGCTGTGTGCGACACGACCCTCAGCACAGACAATCATCACTGGAGGCTGTACAGGGCTGCGTGAGACACGACCCTCAGCACAGACAGCCACCACTACCAACTCTCGTCGCCTTCGTGAACTCGCCGAGAACAGAGTTTGCGTGCATATTTTGACTGTTACCGTCAGGTGGCATCACTGATCTGAAGACTAGTTGGCAAGTCAAACACTGGCAAGGCAAGTTAAGTTTGAAGTCATTGACTTGCAATTCAAGTGAAGTCTCAAGTCCATCAACTCCAAATCAAATTTGGAATCATCGCTCTGAATTTCAAGCCCCATGTCACCAGGTTTCACCAATTATCGTGATTGTTGCAGTTTGTCTGCGGTAATTCTTCTCGGGAAATTTCGACAGAGGCGGCCCTGCCATAACGTTAGCCAATCATAATAAGTTCCTAATAAGTATTGTATTCAGTGTGGCTTGTCACAACAACATGGTCTCGTGTTGCGTACGTTTAAAGCCGCCAGGTTCGTTGGCAAGTCACAAACTAGCAAGTTAAATCAACTCTCAAGTCAATGACCCCCAAGGCCAAGTCAAGTCTCGAGTCATCACCGAATCGGGTGAACCCATACGACTCGAGTCAACAAGCGTGCTGATCTGATTGATTCATGCAAGCACTGCATTTCAGTTCAGTTGATGTAGTTTTGTTTGTTTAGTTGTTATCGTTTACATATCAGTTGACCGGGAGTAAGTCTCAAGTCTCAAGTGGTTTACTCCAAACAGCCCAAACTTGGGCTAACGCAGGAGTTTGTGGTGGACTGTGCGCATGCGCTGTGGGTGGTACGTTCGATTAAAAGACTAGTATCATTAATGTTGCTGAAATGGTTTTTATCTGATAGTTTTATTTATTTTATGTATAGGATGTTTAACTAAAATTTTTAATAGGTTGGTTGTGTGTATGGATACTGTCGCTGCCTTGCCACATGCACACATAGACAGTCTCCATACCCACACCATGGATAAGTTTATGCTGAGCACTGTGTTTTAAAGGCAGTTTAGGTGAGGAGGTGTGGTGAAAGGGAGTTCCATAATAGCTTCTTGAAATGATTTTGGGTTTTTTATGTTGGTAATTTTTGATGGAATCATATTCCATATGCGAATGGCTCTGGGATAAAATGAAAAGACCATTGCATTTATGCGACACTTGGGGGCTATGTATTGTCCACGGGTTCGAGAGCGAGTTAGTAGGCCTGGAGGGGGGGGTGATCTCAATAATGTTGTTTAGAATTTTGTAGAAGGTAGTGGCTTGTTTGATAATGCGCCTTCGTTCGAGGGTTGGCCATCCAAGGGCAGTAATTAGATCTGCTGGATTTGTATTCCGTCTGTAATCATTTTTAACAAATCTGGCAGCAGTAAATGGACAGTGGAGCGCACAAGCGACAGCTGGTGGCGGTATTATATGGAACTAACACGTTATATGGAACGAACACGGTCTTAAATATTACTTCTGCTTTTTATAACATGTTAATTATTAAAGTAGTAGTACTGTTTGGGAACGAGGCGGTAGTGAGAGGGACAGATGGTGGCACCACCTCGCGGAGCCTTGTTAACCGAAATAGGCAGCACCCTAAAGGCACTCGCGGCTGTCGAACTCTTCGACGTTAAGTTAACGCATCACTGGGCGGTCGTGCCAAACATGACACACGCGCTCTCCCATCTCACAATTACTGGCTACGGCAACAACATCTATGTCATCAGCGGCCTCGCCGCAGAGGGCTCTTTTTGCCGCAGCCTTCGTCTCTACGACACAATGTTTGGTATGTGGCGCCGCCTGGTGGATATGAAAGAGCTGTATCATGGCGGAGCTGTTGACACGATGCAGAACTACATTTACGTCGTTGGTAGCTACCCGAGCTCCCGCCTCCGATACGACCCGGCCACGGACGACTGGTTGAAGCTGCAGAAGCCGCGTCTGCAACACACACATAATGTCGTATACTGCTTACTGGTGGTGTCAACAACGAGGAGAAGTCAATGTATGCCATAGAACAATAGGATTTTCTCACCACGTGGCCAAGAGCAATTGGAATGAACGTCAGTACTTGTCTACAATCCGGACCTTCCTCATTTTCCTGGTGTTCATTTGGCATGTATATGTGTGTTGTGTTACATGTATATGTGTGTTGTGTTACATGTATATGTGTGTCGTGTTACATGTATATGTGTGTTGTGTTACATGTATATGTGTGTTGTGTTACATGTATATGTGTGTTGTGTTACATATAACATTAGTTACTAACATATGTGCAACGTAAATAGCTTTTATTAAGATTTCTTGTTTTGGTTGTATAAACGGATTGTCGTCAATAATGCACGCAAAACTAGTGGCTCGTTTCACAGCCAACATGCAATGTTTGGTGATTAATGATTACCGAATAATTATAATTAATGATTACTGAATAATATTCTACGAACATTGATGTATTGCTTAGTTATAACGTGGTGTTTTCTCTGTCTGTAATTAAATATTGGTATGTCTTTCTGCTCAGCGACGCATACGCAGGCATCTTGCCGGCTGTCACGATTACTTACTGGTATGAACGTAAATAGCTTTTATTTAGATTTCTTAATTTTGTGTGGTACATATGGATTGTCGTCAGTAATGCACGCAAAACTAGTGGTTCGTTTCACAGCCAACATCCTGTTGGAGGTTAATGATTTCTGAATAACTAATATTAATGTAATAATATATACAAGCATTGATATATTGTTTAGTTATGCCGTGGGTTTTCGCTGTCTGTAATTAAATATTTGCTATGTCTTGTTTGTCTGCTCAGCGACGCTTACGGGGCCATCTTGCCGACCCACAACAGTTCAAACTGCAGTTGGGTTCGGAATAGTAGAAGTGGTAATAGTAGTCATAGTAGTGGTCGCGGCAGACGCATTCACTTTCTAGTTCGCGCCTCATCCCAGGTCATAAAATGAAATATCTGCAAAAAAATTGACGCCAGTAGTTATAGTGCTCTTTTGACCAAGAAAATCCGGAGGCCATGTGCACGATTAACTTCCGTTTCCGGTGTATTGCGCATGCGTACATCCTTCTGGGTAGCCTGAGCGCCCCTGGCGGCTGTGGAGCGCCCCCTAGCGAATGTAGGTAACCCTAACCCCCGGCGACTGGAGCTAACCCTAACTCTAACCCCAACATGTTGACGGCTGTGTAATGACCAGGGCTGGGGTCAGTTCCTTTCAATCAATTCCAATTCCGCTCCAATTCCTTGCAATTCCTTTTCATTCAATTCCAATTCCTTTTTTGCTATTTTTTTTTAGTAATTCCAAAATCGTTCAATTCCAATTCCCGCTCCCGCTCCCGCTCCCGCTCCCGCTCCCGCTCCCGCTCCCGCTCCCGCTCCCGCTCCCGCTCCCGCTCCCGCTCCCGCTCCCGCTCCCGCTCCAATTCCACATAACGACAAAAGTCAACAATGAAAGATTAATGCGCATGTAGCATGTCATTATTCTTTGCATAATCATTATGACTATCATACATGCGTAACGTACATTCATACATGGTAATTAAGTTACATAGAAATGAGCAATCCACAAAAAGGGGGCATATTGACCGACCTGTACACTATGACTGTTGCACACTGTTCTGATGATGCATGTTAGGCAACACATATTTATACTGGCAAGTGGGAAACCATTTTCACACATTTGGCTACAGCTAGCTTGCCTATGCTTTGTAGTATTGGTCAGTGGTCACTGATCTCTGATAAGTAATCAGTGATTACTGATTGATCAACCGCATGGCTGTAGCCTGCCAATACGTGTCTTTTCGTGGGTGTAAAGGGGCTAACTTCTCAGGTCTGTAAACAGTTGAAAATATCTTTAATGTTTATATTAAAGCCAGTCTGGAACCCTTCATTAACCCGCTGGCAAGTAGCAACATAAAGAAATCATAAGATACTGGCATGAATGACAGGATTTCAGTTTTCAGATCCTCAATGCACGAGTTGATAGCATTATTATACACATAGCCGCCTAAAACAGGCTAGAAAAATTTTGGTTGATGTAAAAAAAAATCAGATGCTCAATTCCTTTCCATTCAATTCCAATTCCTTTTGTTCAAATTTTTTCTATTCCAATTCCTCTCGGTCAAAATCTTTCAATTCCAATTCCGCTCCAAATTCCGGAATTGGACTTGGAATTGAATTGATTAATTCCAATTCCTTTGGAATTGACCCCAGCCCTGGTAATGACCCTAACCTTCTGTCGTCTGCGGTGAACCCTGACCCTGACCCTAACGGAATGACCCCTACGCAGCGGTCATTAACAGGGTCATTATTAACGATCAAAGGAACTAAGGAGGAAACGAGAAACCAACACAACACTGTATGGCTTCGCGTTGGCACGGCGCCATGTTAGAAATTCAGTTTATATTTGTTTATGATCAGTTATGTTTACAATTTATACTGGGTATTCTTCACAAAGACTGTTTTTGCGTTCTAACGCACAGTTTATGCTAGATTATTTATGTCTTACTTAAATTTATAACTATGTATTGCAACTTATTTTCTATCGATACAGCTGACATCAAACCGTAATATAGCTCGCGCTAACGAAATATCGGTGACCTTCTTTAAACTACTCTGAATTACTACTTACAGCTAACTTCTAACTACAAATGCTACAAAAAAACAAGTTCTCCATGTGCTCTATATTTAATATGTATTGAATTTTTTTTTTATCAAGAACGTTAATTCCACGCGTGGGTTCACGGCTTACGTGTAACATGGGTTCATATCCTAAGTGTAACGTCGGTTTATGTCCTATGTGTAGCATGGGTTCATGCTGTATGTGTAGCGTGGGTGCATGGCCTATGTGTAGCATGGGTTCATGCCCTATGTGTAGCATGGGATCATGCTATATGTGTAGCATGGGTTCATCCTATATGTGTAGCATGGGTGCATGCCTTATGTGTAGCAGGGTTTATGTCCTATGTGTAGCAGGGTGTTTGTGCCATATGTGTAGCGTGGGTTCATACCCTATGTGTAGCGTGGGTTCATACCCTATGTGTAGCATGGGTTCATGCCCTATGTGTAGCATGGGTTTATGTCCTATGTAGCATGGGTTTATAACCTGTGTGTAGCTGGGGTTCATGTCCCATGTAGCATGGGTTTATGTCCTATGTGTAAGGATCTACATTTCCCTAAATTTAATAATACGATCTGTCTAATTTGCGTTTATCTTTATCGCCAAATTTAAGATCTAATGATGCTCAATACGGTACCCCACTTAATCGCAAAAACTTATTAACAATTTGAAATAACACTATCTACTATTCCTTCTTCTCTCAGAACACTCAGTTCTATCTAGTTGTTCATACCACCCAATTCACTAGTGTAAAGAACAGTTTTATGTCATTTTATCGAAGGCTAGATAACATCTAATGGTAACTCAACATTTACTCACTTAATTATTTCTTCCAAAAACATAACAGATCTTTGGCGTGGTGTAGTATTTTTGGATCTTAATCGCATCCAGAGTCATGTTATTAATAATTGGTTGTTGTTTTGAAAACATATCAATGAGTACGGGTGTTTGTGTTGGCTACGTAAAAGGTTGATCATGTGAGAAAGGTTTGTACAACATATGGACATAAAAAGAAATAGAATACTACACAAATAAAACAAGCGTAAGCATATTTGTTTAATAATAATAAACTTAAGTAATAAAATATAAATGAGATCGTGGGGAATAGTGCACGGCAGAGACTTATTCGATAGCAGCAGGCGTTTTGTAGAATTTGATATTCTTGGGTGGTTGTTGGTACATATATTTCCTAAGGGCAACAACAACATATACCGGTTAAAAATATAATCGTGTGTATTAATTGAGACATGTCGCTATTCCCTACAGAAGGCAGAATATTTCTTTGTTTTCCTTGCTAAGATCATTCCTGTGCTTATTACACTTCACAGTTGCATATCACAATATCCGATATGCACCTCCACGAAAACAGTCACGTTGTTTTACTGATAATCCGTGTTGGATACAATATTGAATAAGAAGTGGCAGGAGAGTCTTTGCATCAGTGGCGGCTCCCAGTCAGACCACTCGTCCTTCACAATGTCGTACTGCTCAACAGCAGATGTCACCTCGTCGTCGTCGCCACCTGTAGGCAGATTGTTGTATTACTTCCGGTTTTGCGATAGTAAATTCGAAATTTAGGTGTTACCCCATTTAGGTGTTACCCCATTTAGGGATTTCTTGCGCTGTGAAAAAATCATTACATGAATATATGAGAACTGCGACAATTGCCTTAGGCATACATTGAAATATCTAGTTGCAGTTGCAGAAAGACCCCACGTGCATGAAGGTATCAACTGGTTTAGTTGGACGAAATATGTTAACAGGATCAGCTTCAATTTTGATGTTCCTTAAAAAAACTGAATTGAACGATCTTACCGAAACTCAACAGCAGGTCAACTAAAGGACAAACAATAATTATATTATTTTTCTTAAACAAAACATTAACCTTACTTCTACGCACATTGTGGAATTGCGTGAATCACCTTTAGGATTTGGTTTGAATTGTAAACAAACAACAAATAATCAGCTGCGTCTACCTGCTAGCAGTATGCGGTTGTTCCACCCAACTGCAGGAGCGTTGCCGTGTGCGTTGAGCGGCGGGCACAGTCTCGTCCAGCTGTCCGTCGCCGGATTGAACAGCAGACAAGAGCGAGTGGACCCACCAACGACGTATATACAGTCGATGCCCGCAACGGCAGCGCCGAGTCTGCATTCCTCTGGCATCTCCGCCACAGTGCGCCACGTGTCACACTTAACGTCGTAGTACCGCGAGCAGCGAGAAGTCGCGTTATCCGCATCGATGCCACCAAACACGTACAAACCTTCGACGTAGCTGACCGCCATAGGATGGGTGACCGGCTGCGGCATGTCTGCCACGAACAACGGTCGACATAACCGAACTTTGTCCAGTCGTTCGACAGACTCGAGCGTCCCTACGTCGTCATCGGTACCGCCAAGTATATAGACGACGTCACCCACCGCTACACTGCCGTGGCGGAAGCGCGGAGTGAGCAAGCTCCCTAGTAGGTCCCACCTCTGTCCGACCATGTTATAGAAATAGCAATATCCCGCCCCGGTGAGCAGTAGGCCATCGGCCACGTGGCACACGCTGTAGAACTTCGATGATGTGTACGGCAGCTGTGTTAATTTCACCCAGTACTTCGGCATGTATGCGCTGTTAAACACGTGACAGTCCCGGTAGTGCTGGGCGTCCTTCGTCAGTCCGCCTGCCATCACCAGGAGCCGACGAACGGTGAATTTGGTACGCGCTACCGCATGGGCACTGATCAGCCGATGACTTTGCCGTCCCAATATGCCATGCCATGCCAGTGCGTCTTCGAGATAACATCGACACACCGAGGAGAGAAAGTCGCAGTATTTGAGAACGAGGGAAAGGTTGTGGCTAGTGCAGTAACAGAGGCGGACATGTTCTAGAACCATAGGTAAGTCCGACTGCCTGGTGTCTAGGTCGTGTCTCACCCACGTCAACACAGCGTCCATGACAGCGTCCTCGTCTTTGACGTTAATATCGTCGTCATCGATATACTCGATAAGTTCACTGCACGTCATCTCAGCGAACTCAACTGTGGAGACGACCACCACGAACTCCTTATGCATGATACGCTTAGCGCTTAGCCGAAGGTCGTCAAGTCCGTAGAATTTGGCAAACGTGTAGAACCCGATGCAGTTACATGGCTGTAACTGTGTCTCCATGAAGCGTTGACAAGCGGCACTTACCTGGTCCAGCTGGAAGAGGTCACTCGCCGCGACCAGATTCTGAACGTTATCTGTGGAAATGTCCACCTCGTCGGTGTAAATGTAGTCAACGACGTTGACCATCGTTGATGGGTCTACCTCAATTCGTACTGAACCAGAGTTGGCCTCAGCTAGTTCCGACGAGAATATGGTGTTGAAGTATTGGCAAGACGCGGCGAGCACCACTCGGTGACACGGCATCCGAACGTCTCCAGACTGCAACGTGACGTCAGTGCATTGCTCGTCGTATCTCAACTTGACCACGCGCTCGTTGAAGCTGTCGCAATACCAATCCGTTGTGGACCTCAGCTGGCTTGCGGTCGACGTGTCTGCAACGTAGAACGCAATGAATACTAAACCCATCAAACGCACCACAATAAATCGATGTTGCAACAGTTCAACGCTACTTTGACTAAACACACGTAGAGTTTACTTAACCATTCAGTTGTAAATAGTGGACCTGCTACGGTTATCAGTGTTGGCATAGTCCAAAATTTCCCGACACTTCCCGACTTATCCAGATACTTCAGCATTCTTATCCCGCTATACAAAACCGATCACTAACACACATATACCCATGAAGCGTGTGCAGTACATACTACGTATTACCTATTAGTATAAAGATCATATTGTACAACACGCTGATATTGCCACACTTAAACTATGGCGTAATGGCTTGGGGCTACAAATGTGATAGAATACAAAAACTTCAAAAGAAACTTGTCCGAATTATAAGTGCAAGCAAATAAAGTTATAATGCTCACACTGAAACACTGTTCGAAAGTCTTAAATTACTCAAAAAATAGAGCACATTTTAAACTTACAAGAACTATAATTGTATCATAAATTTAAACACTACAAACTTCCTGTCTACCTTCAAAATGTACCGATTGATCAGAACAATAGTATTTTCAATTTTAACACACGTGGATAGTCGAACATACGCACAATCAGTAATGCATCTGATGTAGTAAACAACTAAATCTACACCCACGGCTTACACGGTTTTGCAACTTACGTTAAATATCATTATTTTCATACAATTCTAGCTTTGTGCACACTCCGAAATTATCACGTTTGTCAATATGGATGAATGGTCAGTTTGTTTTGTACCTCTTTGGATGAATAACCATTCCAATCACATATTAGGACAAGGGCAGTCTGTCTACCGATATGCTACTATTTGTATGCACCAGGATTTTTAATTATACTTGGGTGGTTCCCGCGAGAGCGGCTATATTTTAGCCATAACGGGAGTCTCCTGTCTGTATGTCTGTGTCTGTCTGTATGTCTGTCTGATTGGCAATGCCATCATTTGTTTAATGTTCACGTTTAGATAACTTATTGATCACAAACCGCATGAGAACTGTTGAATGTACAATTTGAACAAGCTGTGACGTTCCGTTTCCCTCCTAAGCTGTACGTGCCAGGTCGACCACTCATCCTTTACAGGGTCGTATTGTTCTATGACAGACGTTGATATGTCCTCGTTGTTGATACCACCGGCAAGCAACATGCGACCGTGCCACGCGACTGCTGGAGCAAAGCTGTGTTGCAGACGCGGCTTTTGCAACTTTGACCAGTTGTCCGTGGCCGGGTCGTATCGGAGGCAGGAGCACGGATAGCCACCAACGACATAAATGTAGTTCTGCATCGTGACAACAGCTCCGCCATGACACGGTTTTGGCATATCATTCAGACGGCGCCACACACCAGATTTTGTATCATAAAGACGAACGTTGCGGCAAAAAGAGCCGTTTGCGACGAGGCCGCCGATGGCGTAGATGTCGTTGCCGTAGCCGATAACCATGATCTGGGAGAGCGCGTGTGCCATGTCTGGCACGACCGTCCAGTGATGCAATTTAAGGTCGAAGCGTTCGACAGCCGCGAGTGGTTTTTGGGTGTTGCCGATTCCTCCCAGCACATAGACGGCGTTGTTCAGTGCTGCACTGCTGTGTGAGTAGCGTGGCGTGATTAGACTCGCTGTTTTCGTCCACTTATTGACAACCGTGTCGAACAACCAGCACTGATTACTACCTACATATACGCCGCCGACGTCTCCCCCTGTCAACAGCAGGCCGTTCGCCACCTGGCACACACTGTATCGGGAGCTGACCGACTGTGGCAGCTCTGAGAGCATCTGCCAAGAGTCGCCGTCTGACTTCAAGTACTCACAACTGCGGTGACTCAGTTTGTCCTTCGTTAGTCCACCAATCACAACGAGTCGCAGCATATCGCCATATTTGATGGCGGAGGTCGGGCAGTTCGGCAAGCGGACATGTTCTAGAATCGCCTCCAGTGATGGCTGTCTCTGTTGAGGATCGTGTCTCACCCAGCCGTGGACCGCCTCCAGCATCACGCGCTCGACTTCGAAGTTGACCTCGTCGTCGCTGATGTACTCGACTAGTTCATCGAACGACATCTCTTTGAACTCAGTTGTGTAAGAGACCGACTTAAACTCTTTAAGCATCACCCGCCTGGCGCTTACTTGCAGCAACTCGAGACGGTAAAGTTTAGCGAACCGGAAGAACCGGATACAGTTTGACGATTCGACCTGCCGCACCATGAACTCTTGACATCGGGTCTTCAGGTCTTCCAGCAGAAGAAAATCACACGCCTCGACCAGACGTTCGGCATTGTTGACCGTGATCTCCACGTCAGCACCGTAAACGTAATCGACGACGTTGAACAGTACGTCCGGGTCTATGGTCATCTGCACTTTTGTCGACATGCTTTCTTCAAGGCCTGATGAAAACATGGCCGTGAAATATGGACTGGCCGCTTCTAGGACGACCCTGTGACACGGCATATGGAAGTCGCTTGACATCAACGTGACGTCCGTGTATTGTTCGTTGTTTCGCATCTCTTTGAGTCGTTTAACGAGCGGAGTGCGGTGGAGGATGTTTCTGGTGGACATTGTTTCACCCACTGCAGACGTCGCTGCAACAAAGGAAGACGTGAATGATTAATAAAATAAAAGCAAATTGATCACTACCCAAAAACCAAACAGTTAGTGAGCATAATGGTAAATACATTACATACAATTTTAGACATCAATAGTTTTGTGCTTTTGCAGATCCTTCATGACTTTCAACATACTATTACAACATAAAATGACAGTACGCTCACTAAAGCGTATACAATACTATCTTTGGTAGCTAGAAATAAATAACAAACATATAAATTGACACAAAATGTCAAATTTTTAAATTGGTACAAACAAACACTTGTGTTATAACTGTATACTTGAAACTAAAAATAAGTATTATCCTTTTTGCAGACATGTGGTTTATGTCTTTGTCATTCTCGCCGCCAGGGGCCTCTGACTACATCAGTACCCGTAGCGGGTCGACCTGTTGAAACGTGGAACTTTCAATTTTCAACTTTATTGTCAAAAACCTTATTAGGTTACACGAGAATCACAATGTGGCATGCTGTTACAATGTGAGACGGCTATAAGTGTATGCAATCCAGGCTTCAATAATACTTATAAATTACATTGGTAAATGGTTTTACCAAAATACAAAGTATCACAAGAAGATCAACTTACAACTTAAAACTATTTAAAATCTCCTGTACGAATTTACATAATTTAATTAGCTTTGCTTGGCTTGTCAAATTAAACAACTGATCAATTTTTAAAGTGTTTGGCCTCACAAAATAATATCTAGAAATAAACTTAAGTCTAGCTTCTTAAAAAAGTACATTGAAACAAATAATGAAACTCATCCCCAATATCATTACAATCACACAGTGTACAATATATCTCTTGCCTATCGATTCCACTATACCTGCCTTGCTGAATCGGCAACCGATGATTACAAGTACGAAATTTACACAGAGGTCTAGATAGATTTGGTGGTTAAACTAGCAAATAGGTCTCCATTTTAAAATCATATTTAATTATTCTGTAGGTTGTACACCCATCACTATTGCAAATATTACTACCCCACTGCTGATGATACTGGTCTGTAAGTTTTAATTTGACAACCGCTTTAAATCATTTAAGATTCACTATTTCTTGATTCAACCACAAGTTAGATAGGCCAATGCTATTTAAAATGTATTTAACATGAGTAATCCAGGGGGATTCAAAGATATGTTTAACATATAATTTATATAATAATTTATACATAATGCAAGACAGTTTAGATTCCTTTCCCGTTAATAGTTTCCCCCAAAAAAATTCAACAATCTACTGTTTATTTTAATATTTAGTGGAAATTGCCCAGGTTCTCCATAAACCATGGAAGTGTGTGTTCTATTGTTTACCCCAAGTAAAATTTTACAACATTTCCTATGTAGCTTTTCAATTAACATAATATTTTCACATCCCCATACTTCACATCCATATAACAAGATTGGGCATGTAAAGGAATCAAATAGTTCTAACTGGATATCAATAGGAAGTTTTAGCTTCCTAGCTTTAGAAATTAAACATAACATTGCTCGGTTTGCCTGTTCATATGAATGTCTGATTGCTTTAGAAAATCTGCCATTATAGTTAAAATTAATTCCTAGATAGTTATACTTTTCTACAATGGCAAGTTTATTTGGTCAAAATTTAAATTCTGGCAATTTTCTAATCTTACCCCTTGAGAATACTAACACCTTAGTTTTGGCAGTATTAACATGCATTTTCCAAGTTTCGCAATAGTTAAATAGGGCAGATTGTAACTGAGTAGGTGACTCTACTAATACAATTGTATCATCAGCATACAGCAACACAAAAAGTTATTCCAAATAATTTTCCATTAGGCTAGAAATGTAGGTTAACCCCTCATATGCATTTGACGGATGTGTTTCAAGATCATTAAAAAATAATGCAAACATTAGTGGTGAAAAATTTTCGCCTTGTTGAACTCCAATATTGCATGGGAAGAAAGGTGACAAATGTTTTGTAAATGTATTCATAATACATGATTTGGCAAGTTAAATATCATAGTGGAAATGTTTCCACCAATATTATTTGATAATAATTTCAACCATAGGAATGTTCTGTTTACAGTGTCAAAAGCCTTTCTGTAGTCTACAAAGGCACAGTATAAGCACATCCTTTTATTTAAGTATAAATCAATAAAAAAATTCAAGACAAATACAATCCATTCAGGAATAATCATGCCGATATCCAGTTTGTTCTTCCCCATTATTCCCAATTCATCAATATATTCAGTTAACCTATTATTCAAAACAGAGGTGAATAATATTGCAAAAGCAGCTGAGCAGTGTGATCCCTCTGTAGTTGTCTGGTCAGTTACAGGACCCGTATTTTTATAAATGGGCAAAATAATACCCATGGCCCAATCTTTAGGAATATGGCCAGATTTTAATATGACATTAAACAATTTAACATACACAGAGATCATACAATCCCCAGAATGTTTTAGGAACTCATTTATAATTAGGCCCAACCCACACGCTTTATTGTTTTTTAACTTATGTATAGCATTACGTACTTACTCAGCTGTAAACATACTATTTAAAAAAGTATTATTATTATTGTTTGCAAAATGTTCATAATCGTAGTCATTCTGATCCTCCTCCTCACTAAAACTTAACTTCTTAAAGTGTTCAAAAAAAGTTTTAGTATTAACTGTATTGATTTCTTTACCTTTGTCACCTTTCGACTCATTAATAATTTTCCAGTAGTCCTTTGGATTCTTACCCTTCATATTTCTTAATTTATTTGCAAAATCCTTAAAATACAATTCAGTTCATGGTCGGAAAGGTAATGAAATTTGAAGTTTTGGTGCTGTTTTGTCTTGTAGATACGTTTGTATGCCGTAGTCGGCAACAACCTGTGAATGCTTATGCTCAAACATAGTTGAATAAACGCTAAGGTATGAGGTTACCTCCATAGTCAATACCACGCGTCTTGATCTTCTTCTTTTACGCAACCAGTAAAGGGCCCCACAAAGGTTTGTACCAGACCCACCACATATTTGCGCCTGTGTGACCTATCTGTACACCATTTTGATCAGCATCCAGCCGGTCGAATCGTCCCGCGTCATTACGATAACTCGGTGCTGATTCGGAATCCCTTAGGCTTACCTTACAACAGTGTCCTGATTGTATTGTACTGGGAAGAAACTTACCCATGTCGACATCTACACCAGATGACACTGACGCTAGTTACCGCTCGAGCAACTGGGAAAAGCTCGTACTGAGAAACCACGTTGACCCATTCGTTTCGATACGCTCTCGTAACGACATGAATATTTATTAGGTGACGTCACCACGACCCCGCCGAGGCATAACATGAATACGGACGGGCGAGATGACGTCATTATAACTACCCAATACGTCGCTCGGCTAGTAGTACTAGTGGTTATTAATCGAATCGGTTTGCCAGGACAGTTTACTTTGACAAAAAACGTTATGTTTGAAAATATGAATGTAAGTCCTAGTATAACCGTGATGTCCTGATCGCCATCGTAGGCCGGTAGGATATTCGCCTCGAAGCCTGGTGTGGACTTAACAAAGAACGAAAACACCCATAGCCTTCAATGCGGTACATCGCAGGCAACGTAATGGGATGATCTATGTATCGACAGTCACATCATGCGAGGATAACATTTCTAATATGATTTATTGAAAGGAACAAGGGAGTTATGCGCGAACACACACACACACACACACACACACACACACACACACACACACACACACACACACACACACACACACACACACACACACACACACACACACACACACACACACACACACACACACACACACACACACACACACACACACACACACACACACACACACACACACACACACACACACACACACACACACACACACACACACACACACACACACACACACACACACACACACACACACACACACACACACACACACACACACACACACACACACACACACACACACACACACACACACACACACACACACACACACACACACACACACACACACACACACACACACACACACACACACACACACACACACACACACACACACACACACACACACACACACACACACACACACACACACACACACACATTCTCATTCCAACCATTTTCACACAAGCATCAACAATGCACACCAAAGGAAATATGAATGTTCTAGGTGAATATACGTCACGTAAATGCTATGGTGGCTACTTGACAAAGATCGACAATCGTGGATACATGTAGAGAAACATCACAACACTTAGGAAACCTAAGGATGCATTTGCTTTTTTGTGACACCATTTATGTGGTCATTCCAGGAGAGTGTTTTATTTATGACCACACCAAGATATTTCGCGTTGTCTCCCTTTACGGGTATGTGGCCGTGAAGAGTGTATTGTTTGTGTTTGGAGTTATTCAGGTGAGCCACCAAGTGCCCGTCTCGTGGCAACAACTGAATATACCGAGGTCAACGACAACAGGCGGAGACGGCTCTGCGTGGCACGGTGTCGCGGGGTGGGTCTGCGTGGCACGGTGCCGCGGGGTGGGTCTGCGTGGCACGGTGCCGCGGTGTGGGTCTGCGTGGCACGGTGCCGCGGGGTGGGTCTGCGTGGCACCGTGCCGCGGGGTGGCCCTGCGTGGCACGGTGCCGCGGGGTGGGTCTGCGTGGCACGGTGCCGCGTCGTGGGTCTGCGTGGCACGGTGCCGCGGGGTGGGTCTGCGTGGCACGGTGCCGCGGGGTGGGTCTGCGTGGCACGGTGCCGTGGGGTGGGTCTGCGTGGCACGGTGCCGAGGGGTGGGGCACCTACTGTTTACATGTCGCTGTTGAGTCCATTATGGTCTGCACCACGTGGTTGGTTTCATGCTGGTCTGTTAGACTAACTTCTAACACACGAAAATTTACTTTCATTGTTTTTATTCTTCAACAACATCTGTTGATGAATCAAAACTATGAAAGTTCTTGTTCGTGTGTTAGAGGTTAGTGTAATATACACATATCCAACCAAACAGATAGTGCAAATCAAAATGAACTTCCATTGTGTTGACTCCTCAACGGCGACACGATGAAATGGTGGTGTGTGGCTAACCTAAAGTTGATGGCGCATTAAATATGTTTCATGTAGCTGCATTCATGATGTACGGGACATATCATAGTGTTATTTTAAAATAATATACACCATTTGTTTTCATAATGTATCTTAGAAAGTCAAATAAAAAGTTTCCCGCATTATGGTTGGGTAAACATAAACTGCATGTTGACACCCCAACGTTCGGCATTCCCGTGGAATACAGTACCTAAAATAGCGTTTCGTGTCTAAACGACCAGTATTGTTATGTGAATAGCTATATATTTTCTATCGTAGATTATTAATTGACGAATCATAGGTAACCCTTAATTAGGACACGCTGTGCGTGCGTGCGTGCGTGCGTGCGTGCGTGCGTGCGTGCGTGCGTGCGTGCGTGCGTGCGTGCGTGCGTGCGTGCGTGCGTGCGTGCGTGCGTGCGTGCGTGCGTGTCCACTACTGTCCGAATGTCGCATTTGACTTTTTTGTGTTTTTTTTTCAGTTACCAGGTGCAGCATTGAAAGAGCTTCAAAGTGACGTATCATTGTGCGATATTCGTATCATTCACAGTCGCATTTTGCCCGGAGGCTGTATGTAGTGATTTGATCATTTTGTTACCGAGATAATCTGTTTTAGCCGATGCCGCGATCAGCCTGTGAAATTTGATCGCCTGTGACGTTAAAACATAACCTCCAGAAAGGTGTAATGATATAAAAAAATTAAAATGTTAAGTAAACAAAAGCTACGTTGGCCTGTAGGGCGAAGTATGATAATTGGTACACATTAATTTATCGGTTTCATTTGGTGATCAGGGTTCATTTGGGTTTGGCACCTGTGCGTACTTGCGTGCATGTGCATGTGCACGGATGTATTCATGTGTATGTTGCACGTCTTGCGTACATGTGCATGTGCACGGATGCATTCATATGTATGTGTGCCTGTCGTCAATGCAGTGTAGTTCATAGTTCCACTGTCTGCTGCTTGTGCTGATGATGCACGGCCAGTTGTGGTTTTAATTTATGTTTGTGGGATTTTGACATGCAAACATTCCGCGGCGGCAGTTCTCTCTGTGGGATGGACATTGTGATGAATTATCTTCCACACTTCTAGAACATTATCATCGAAATAAACAGTGTGATTCTATACATCGCCCACCACCCGGTTGTGAAGTATGCGTGAATGTAGCTGAACGGATACAATCTTCTATTATTTGTGAATATATTATCATCGAACAGCTAACTGTTCGTACACAATCGCGCGGTTCTTGTCTTTTTTTGACACGCTATATAGGTTACATAGGTGCGCCAACACTAGGCCCGCGTAGAATGAGAACGTAACTTGACCAGTACCGCTTGCCAAATGCCAGGCTATGACGAATACATTATGAATAAATAAACTATGACCAGAAGGTCAGCGTGCCTCAGCACCGTTTCAACTGCTGCTGCTCCTGTTGCTCACGGGTTCAGCCTACTGTTACGTCTCCCATTGGTGACCATGTTAACGTTTTGCACGATTATAAGAAAACGGGACCATCAAAAATGAAACTTCTGAAACTTCTTTCCTGCCGTTGTCATCATCTCATTGACATGCTGGTCGAGTTTTGTCAAAATCACATATTTCTAACTCTATTAAAACGGCTGAACGTGCCATACCCGTCAATATTTACCAATTTCTGCATACATTACTACGCACACGTGCCTTGTGGCGAAAAAATTCCCCCAAATCTTTCCGCCTATTTAAATCATCTACAAATCCACGGTTACACTGCTAACATGTTCTACCAGCAAACTTGCCAATGTGTCTGCTCAAATGCAGCTATGTCAGATGATATGATTTTTTTTTAAACTACACATATCTAAAATTACTATGCCCTAAGTCTAACTGAGGCATGATCCCTCAACCTCTAAATGTGTTTCAGGTAGAAGCAATGCAATACCTCACGTTATTACCGCCGCCGCCGCCATTGATGATTCTTGAACACTGCTCATAACAAACACCCGGTGGCAGCCCTGACGACGGACAGTTCTATGTCCTGGTGCACAACTACATTTGGTTTCTACTAGTAAAAACGTATCTTTGGGGCACATATGGTATGTCCCACAAATAGCTCTAGAGTATGATCGAGTCTGGTGGTGTGTGCTCTCATACCTATGAAATGTATATGTTTAGTAGAAAATACATGGTATCAACAGTGGTGGGTGATAACAAGTTCGTCAAATGGAAATGGAAAGTCATTAACACGATATATAACTAACGTTTATTTATAACTGTTCGCGCAGTCAAAAAATAATAACCAGTGGCTTACGTTTATGCGTTGTAACATTGCTTGTTCTAGTGACACTACGACATCAAATACTAGTCAGTTTAAAATAACCTCGCGACAGTGTTCCCAGTCACCACATGTATTAGTATGACAGATATGTGTGTAACCAACCATGACGTTCATCGTATGGTCGTCGTTCCGCATCGTACAATTCGTATATCTTACTTTCTGAATTGATCTGTATCACTTACAGATATCTACTCATTGACAGACGCATCAGGCATGAGTTTCCATATAGGATTCCTTACAAACTAACGACACGTATCGAATACACAAACATTTAATTTCACCCTAACCCATACAGTTTCATAGGGTACATTATCCCAACGAACACACTTCAAGCTGTGTTACCAATAGATAATTTACACATTCACCAACCCCGCCTTTGTGTGCATTCATTTGTAAATACTACCGATCCGTTAATATGCTTGTGTAGTTTGTAGCTAGATATCTTGTTTCCAAGTGTGGCATCATTACCTAATAGCAGTAGTTATTTTCAAGGGTTTTTGGTGTCTAACCTGTCTTTGGAACTATTTGGTATGTACACTTATAGTAATTTCATGTCGTATTTCTTCTTAGCTGTCCACACTACGCTGCAGGCTTTGAATATTGTGTATAAATTTCTGTGTGCACAGCTGCAATCTTTGTCAAGCCTGTCTAATGTCAATAAATTGCGGATTGCCCATTTTCAACCAACCCACTTAGTTGGGTTGGATACACAAACAGAGAAAGGGCTGCTCGCTAGGTTGATAGTGTAGGGTTGAATAGAGTCAATGCAAGTAACCATGTTGCACATGCACACGAAAGATAATTTACACATGCATCAATCACAAATCATAGCCTCCCTTGGAATATTCTATCTAAATAAAAATAACCCCTTCTTAAACTGTTTCCTTTGGCAAATAGCATGTGTAGCATTTGCACATTGTGTGGGTACTTAGTACAGAATGAACCAGTCGATCGGGAAATGCTTGACATCTTGAGTACGTGACTCGTGCCTGCCGTACGTCCAACGTGACGCCTCGTACCTCCCAGTCGTTGTGACAATTGTCAAGTACCAATACGGGTTGTTCTGGAAATCGATGTCGTCTGTATTATCCGCCGCTGTCGTCAAACTTATGGAGACCGTGTTCTGAGCAGATACGTAATTTCCGTTCACGTGCAGATTGTTAGCGCCGACTAACGACATTTCGTCTGCGGCAAATCGAGTGGCGCAACTTACACTGGCTCCTCGTTTGACAGCTTCCACTAGCGCCACTTTACTGCCACCGGTCACAGTGCCCTTAGCGTCAACTGACAGCGCCAGCTCCCACGGCCGTGTGTCAATGAACCACATGATGCAATCAAATGCCCGCTTTGTCTTCTTACCCGCTTCGGTGCTTCCCAACTTTTGACGGCGTATTCGTACAATGCCTGACGTTGACACGGTCAACCAGACAGCGTGCGTGGCGTGGGCTGGTGCGATGTCAGGAAGGACATCATTGTCGTCACTAAAGAGGGACAAGAAGTACCCACTGACTACCCTGTTCCTGATTTGCAGCCCATCCGCCTCGGCGACGTTGTCTTGAAGCCAGGGCAGCCTCACCCTGTGTCCTGCACGGACGGCGCCTCGGAGACACTCCAGACTGCCCTGTTCCACCTGCCCGGCCCCGTCGTGGACAAGCGCGAGAGTCCAGCAGTCGTCAACTAGCCAACTGACGGCCGCCTGCCGGTGAACATCGGCGAGTCGGACCGCCGTGTCAAGAGCGCGTCGTGTCACGACCACATCGCCACCTGCCGTTGAAAACAAGTACGACAACCAGACGGCGCTATCTGAGTATTGACACCGTCCGTCTTAGCACTTCTTCGTACATACTCTTTTGATTGACTGCACAGTCACGTGGTATTCCTTAACGCCAACGTTGTTTAAAGTGAGAAGATCGGTGTGTGTGTCGTTCCCAATCAGCGCGTACATTGCCTTCCCAGCCAGCACTGCCTCCTGCAGGGCAGCGATAGTCCCCGACTCGACCCAACCCGCGGCGTCCAGCGTCAGTACAGGCCGCAACTTATACGGGTACTTGACGTACCACTGTACGGCAAACGAATAGTTGCTGCGACTAAGGAAATCTGTCACATTCACGACTATGGCACAGAAGTTGAACAGAGGTCCCACCCCGATACAATGGAAGCGTAGAGAGACTCTTAGCGGCTAATCAAATGGACAATGATTGATTTTGGAGGGCCTGGTGCGAATGTATAACTTGTACCGTGGCTGATGCCTTCCCGCCTGCACAAACCAAATTAAACCTTCTTACTGGGATCGAATTTTATTACAATATTTATCACACAAACCATGTTACGGTCGTACATTTCAACCAAGGTGTCTCACATTTCTGACACATGCAGAGCTTATGTTATGTACTGTGCACGCCTCACAATACCTCAATCCTAAATAAGGCACACACAGTCCGCAGAAACCGAGATGGTTGCACATGTTTAGATACGACACTGCGCCTTAGTGATGCATCTGCCGTTGTCGAAAATACGACGATGTGAGGGACATTGACACTTCGGTGGAGTGCACATCGCTATGCACACCGGGTTCGGGTTGGTACACGTGGGATAGCAATAGCTTCCGCATGTCTTCCATACCATGCCTCCCTTACAAGCGGCTGAAACAGAAGAATACGTTAACCGTAACCTCTGAGGGGCATACGACGCTTAACCGTACAAACACTACTAGTTCTGATTCATAGTTTAGCCGATTTTATTACTGAAGTATTGCAAATCCTTCCAGTATTATATTGAAGCCGATTTGATTACTGAGACATTGTAAATTTCGAAAAGTATTGCAAATACTTCGCAACACTCGAAGTATTGCAATACTGCACTATGCAATATGCCGAGTGTTACGCCCATCCCTTTCTCCACAAGCCCTTGAAGCTATACGATACTTAAAAAATACCGTGTTCGGCTTATAGTACTTTAAATATTTGCTTTTCAAAGACACAAAACGATTGAATTGAATTGAACCGTCAAGTCTCTAGAGAAACGTTCCAATCTGTTGACTTTGCATCCCGTAAAATATCAAAGTTTCACCCAATAAATTAATCTGAATTAAAATGAAATCTGGATTGACAAGAGAGCACTTACGGACACAGGAGGCAATCGGTGGACACGGCGCTCTGAAGCATATAACGTTCTTCGGCACACACTTCTCGTGAGGCAGGCAATTATGTTTCTATAAAAAAATAAAAGGAGGGATAGTGACAGGGTTTTCTCGCCAGAAAAATTTGGGGGTGGGCCCCTAGCACTTTGACACACCCCAACCCCTCCAGTCATAATATTTTTGCCCTTCCTAATTTGACCAGCGGATATACAGAGTGTACATGAATATTGAGAAAAATACCTACATTACATCGCATTGTAATGTTCAATTGTACTATACTATAAAGGCAGTGAGAGACAGGGCGAGATGGGGAGAGACAGGGAGAGACAGTGAGAGGCAGGGAGAGGCTATGAGTGGCAGGGAGAGATGGGGAGAAAGACATAATATATATGTGTGTATGCATGCGCGCGCTTGTGTGTGTGCGTGCGTGCGTGTGTTGTATACAAACATATTTTCATGCATATCAGCTCACTTTAGAAAAGAGACTAAGGCCAAGGTTGAGATACACAGACACATACCGTTAAACAAACGAACATTTAAAGTAACGGACATTTATACAAACGGACAGTTAGAAAAAACAATGCAGATGACAAAGCGACAAAAAATAAAAGGAGGGATAGTGACAGGGTTTTCTTGCCGGACAAATTTGGGGTGGATCCCTAGCACTTTGACCCATTCCACCCCCTCCAGTCATAATATTTTTTTGCCCTTCCTGATCTGACCAGCGGATATACAGAGTGCACATGAATATTGAGAAAAAATACCTACATTACATAGCATTGTAATGTACAATTCTACTATGATATAAAGGCAGTGAGTGGCAGGGAGAGATGGGGAGAAAGACATAATAATATATATATATATATATATATATATATATATATATATATATATATATATATATATATATACATATATACACACATATATATATATATATATATATATATATATATATATATATATATATATATATATATATATATATATATATATATATATATATATATATATATATATATATACATATATATTTATATATATATATATATATATATATATATATATATATATATATATATATTATGTGTGTGTGTGCGTGCGTGCGTGCGTGCGTGCGTGCGTGCGTGCGTGCGTGCGTGCGTGTGCTGTATACAAACATATTTTCATTCATGTCAGCGCACTTTAAAAAAGGGACTAAGGCCAAGGTTGAGATACACAGACACATACCGTTAGACAAACGAACATTTAGAGTAACGGACAGTTGTAAAAACGGACAGTCAGAAAGAAAAAAAAACGCAGATGACAAAGCGACAACGAAATAGCGATAGTGCAGCAGTTAGCTGAAGAGAAATGCAGACAACAGCTACAAACAAACATGAACAACAGTAGATAAGTATGCCTCGTGGGTAGTTCTAGTTTACCTTGCATGGGTCGACACATCTACAAACAGTGCATCCGTTTTCTTGTATCTCGGTGGGGAAGGTGCCTTTCGGGCAGAACTTCGGACACACCGGTTTTAGGCAGGCTATTTCAGCAACAACAAACACAATATATATGTTATATAACTAAGCATTATAATATTTATTTTGATCAGACTACCGTAGCCGGATATAATACATTAACTACAGAATGTGTTATCTACTGCACCGACGAGGAAACGGGTAACCTATACTCTCGAATGTGTCAGTCAACAAACAATCTGTATTATAATTTTCGGGAAATTTACAAACTTAATCTACAGCAACTTAAGCAAAGTCTTGCCACTCGAGAGCAACGCACTCCAGGTGTCACATTTTTATGAAGTTTCGTTCCACAAACAACCGTGTAGGTCTGCGCCTATCTCCTTACCGGTGGTAGAAGAGGCAACTGCCAGCCCTATAGCTGTCGATGGTTACCACCAACCACGCAGGCGACTCCTGACATGGGCGTCGTAACTAACAGACGTGTACTACTTACGGACACAGATGGCAATCGGTGGGCATGGAGCTCTGTAGCACCACACTTTTTTCAGCACACATGTCTCTTGTGGTAAACAATGTTTATTCTGCAACAATATACACATACTTTTATTGTTGACAGGATGCATCTCGATCTAACATTTTTTTCTGCAAGACTATAAATATAAATATATAGCCTCAACACTTTGAAAGAGAGTGAAGGGGAGAAACGGAAGACCGCGACTGGGATGGTAGGACTGTGTGAAGAGAGATTTAGCATAATTGAGAGGGGAATGGTAAAACAGAGCGCGATATAGGATGGTGGGAAATGGTAGTGTAGACGGTAGTGAAACGTGGTCAGTGATGGAAGGAAAATGAAAACAAAACCCTGAGGACCAGAATCGATGCAAGTTTCACCCGGAATTCAGGGACACAGAGGAGAACAACAACTTTGAAAGAGACACCAAGGCTGAGATACACATATACATACAGTTAGATAAACCGATAGTTAAATAAACAATGGAGATGAGAAGTCGACAGTGAAATAGCGATAGAGTGCGGGAGATGGTTGAAGAGAACTGCGGGCTGCAGCTTAGCAAAGAAACATATAGACAAGTACAACAGTAGATGAGTATGCATCGTATGCCTAGTTCCATCTTACCTTGCATGGGTCGACACATCTACAAACGGTGCATCCGTTAACTTGTACTTCCGTTTGGAAGGTGCCTTTCGGACAAACATTCGGACACACCGGAGGCCACACGCAGGCTACATCAACAACAACAGACACAACATATAATAACTAAGCATTGCAGCGTTTTGTAATATTGATCTTGATTACAGTATCATAGCCAGATAAAACAAATATACTACACTAGTTATTACTTATTGCAAAGGGAAAGAAACTGGTAATCTATGCTCTCGAAGACTCGAAAAAATAGTTCAGTCACCAATGTACATTAAAGTTTTTTGAAAATGTATAGGCCTAATTTACAACACCTTAAGTAATATCTTCGATATGTAATTCTATGGCGAGAGTTCAACAAAATTGTCTCTCAAAGCAATGCACTCCCTAGACGGCGGTCGAGATAATAAACGCAATGCATCGCGGGATAGATTGCCGACGGAAGTACAACACGAAATGCTGTACTTTAAATTAGAGTAGGAACAATGACACGACAACGACAAGAACGCAAACTGTTAAAGAATTGCTGTTTCGGCAGACATCACAACGTTAGCATAGGAACGCAAAAATCAGCTGATCTGACGTTTGAATAACTTGGCATAAATACGCGATTGTTTCAGCGCACGGCAAAACATTCGCGCGAATTATATGTTGTACTTCCGTCGACAATCTTCGCAATTTCACCTTTACGTTCGTGTTATACTGTGCACAAGAGGCTCCACTGGTTATTTCGGGTAGTCTATTTTGACAGCACAACTACCGTCTAGTCCCTAACTGTCGAGAGTGACCACTGGCCAAGCAGGCGACTTCATACATTGGTGCCGTAACTAACAGACGTGTACTACTTACGGACACAGGTGGCAATCGGTGGGCATGGAGCTCTGAAGCACCGCACTTGCTTCAGCACACATGTCTCTTGAGGCAAGCAATGTTTACTCTGCAACAATATACACATATTGTTGACAGGATGAATCACGATCTAACCACACGTGCTGCGTGTTTTATGTAGGCCTAACCAGGTTTAGGCAGTGAACACACAAACACTGAGTATTATGCAGACATGTCAGAGATATCTAAAATAAATGGAATCACCAACGTGGTTCCATAGCTGTAATATGTCTTTAGGACATAAAGAATAACTGCAGAAAATGTCATGCTTTTATCACAAAATGCAAACATGTTTGCCATGTAATGAAAGAGCATAACCGTGAAAAAGCAGACACGTAAATGCAGATAGTTAGCCAAAGAAACACGCATATACAGATAAGTAAAACAACGTGGTTTTTGTTTACCTTGCATGGGTCAACACATTTGCAAACGGTGCGTCCGTTTTCTTGTATCTCCGAGACGAATGTCCCTTTTGGACAGGACGGCGGGCACACCGGAGGCCAGCAGGCTAGTTCAATAACAACAGACACAACATAATATTAAAGTACGCGTAGTAATTTATTTTAATACTGATTATAATACCGTCGCGGAAGATTATGGTAATACTACTAAACCGGATAGCATCACTACTAGGACGACGAAAATGGTAACCTATATTCTCGTGTGTTTTATTCAACAATATTTATCCATATTTACCATTAATTTACCTGCCTGGGGAATCCCTACCAATTATGCGATATTTCAATTATCGATGAATGATACTTATATATAGTTGAACCTCTACACACAAAACAACATATGAAATCAGTCGTTGGAGACAAAACCACAGACAAATGTAATGTTTATGTAAACTTCGTGCGTAAACTTCGACGTTTATACAGATGGGCAACTATAGCTGTATTGAAACCATGGCCTCAATCAATCATTGTGTGTACTACGTCTATTATATCATGTCGACAACCTACTTACCCACTTCAGAAGACGCAATTGTCAGTACAACCAAAGTAGCGATAGCCAGTGAGATATATGTCTTCATGGTCTCAGTGTTGTAGAACCTTGAAAAGAAACCACCGATATTATACCGATATTATACTGTGTATATGAAACTCAATTCATTATTCACTTTTGAAACTACAGAAAACATGAGACATAATCAACGATCTTGTGAAGAACAGTCAAAGTTGATAGTGCAAAGCCAATGCAGGGGTAGAAGTTCAGCATTTATTTTACTAGACAGCAGGACTAGTAAAGACAAAAGTTTACAAGTCCGCCAAAAGGTTTACTAGTCCTGTTATCAAAACAACACAAATTTAAATCGCAACTATAGTATTTAAAACACAAAAAAAACAGTGTCATCCAGGCCTGGCGTTGACAATGCCTGCCAGTTAGTCAGTGTCACTCAGCGTCGGAGGTACTACTGTCACAGTCAGTGTCACTGTTGTCAGTGCCACTCTCACAGTCGGGCCTTGGCTGTCGTTTCAGAATTCTATGTCACACAACAACCAATCAAAAACGCCGTTGCACTGTCGACTAACATTAGGTGAAGAATTAGTTTGTCAATATTATGGTTGGTGGCGCCACGCAACACGCTGATTTTTACAAGACAGTCGGACTAGTTGGTAGGCAGGTTTACTAGTCCGCCGTAATCTTTACTAGTGTACGGAGTAGCGGACTAGTGGATAGTTCTACCCCTGCAATCGCAATGACAACTTCGCACTCCAAAAGTCATGTACAACTGCCGGTTTTACGAAGCGCTTGGTGGACATTTGACGTAGATCACGAAACAACTGCAGAAACACGCGTAGCAGTGTTAACAAATGTACGTAACTATTGTTGCGTAATTTCAGCCCCATTTATGCGAAACTGACTGAGATATGAGGAACAGGTAGATAGAGTCACAAACTACTTTATATTAAACACGTATTTTGTACCATAAAGTGTCTTAGCAAACACGTTATGCACTCTTGCACAATGGGTAGGCCGAAAACGGCATATGTTTGGCCATTCTCGTTACGAGCAATATCCATACAGGTACCAACAATACCTAACACTGTTTAAGCCACGTATCCATTTCTTACAACGTCATTTTTCGTTTAGTAAATATTATATAGCCTCTATGCTATTATTGTGTTTATACAAACAGAGCCTGGTGCCTACGTACCTTGCTGTGAAACTGCGGCAAAGCTACAGTCACGAGTTGTATTCAGATGAGATACTAAGTGCCCGCCTCGTGGCAACTACTGAATATATTGGTCTCCGAAGTCGGGTAGAGACGTCCCTGCCTGGCACGGAGCCGAGGGGTGGGGCACTTACTGTGTATTGTGAAATGATGGACGACACAATAAACATGCCGTCATAATAAATTATTAAGTTAGATATTTATAAGCCGCAATGTAGGCATGTCCCAGTAAAAACCTGCTCAACGGCGCTAAGTATGTTAAAATAGGTAAAATAAATTGTGAAAGCTTAACATATGTTAAATATGTTCACATGTGTTTAATAGTTGCATCCTTGATGCACGGGACATGTTATAGTGTTGTTTTTAAATACACGCCGCTGGTTTCCATAATGTTGCATAACGGGTGGACTCAAAAGTTGCGAACATTCCAGAACTTCCGTTTGTGAGTGGTGCAGAATATGGTCGGTGGGGATTGGTAAATAGATTAAACGTATTTTGACATCTCCCCACCTTTGTTACTCGTGTGGTGCGTGTATATGTATGCATTAATATTTGTTTATAGATTATATTTGTGCACGTCCTAAATGTAGTGTGACTTTAAGTAACTGTAGCAACATTTCCCGGCCTGTCTTCGGCTCTGATGCAGTTGTGGCTGAAATGGATGTTTATAGGAATTTGAAAAGCAGACATCTCACGGCGGAATTATATTAGCAGGGGCGGATCCAGGGTTTAGAAAAAGGGGGGTACAAGGTAATGTATGAAGCGCCGAAGGCGCGAAACAAGGAGCGAAGCGCCTCGGGGGTGTATCTGTGGGAGGTGTGTATCTGTGGGAGGTGTGTATCTGTGGGAGGTGTGCATCCCCATTCCCATCCATTTGACGTTTTTTAGACAAAACACTTGAAGTGGTGTAATTTGGGACACCATTGATCTTGTTTGATGCGAATTAGGGCCTAATGTAATCAACCCAAAATTCAGACATGCGACATCGTACGATTTTTCTGTATATAATACGGATTTTTGGGAGGAATAGGTCCTTCGTACGTGTCCCGTTTTAATAGGGATTTGCTGAAAATATAAAAATCGTGATAAAGTAGTCCTATATATTTTCTTGTATTCGTCTCATAAGTATAACTTCGAATGTCAAATTTACAGTAGATGAGGTGCAACTACTTTTGAGTCTAGAGTTTCGGCAAAACGCAGAGGATTTTGTTTCATTTACACCTGCAGGTAGGCCTATTCCAATGAAGAAAATGCAGTGTGTCTGAAAATGTCCAAACGAAAAGACAATATTAAACATCTGTCATGTGCCGTTTATTGCAATATTGATTAAACAACTATAGTAATACAAATGTTTAATAAAAAACGAGTATGCTACAATTGACTAAAACAACACGTAATCGTCTTAACTCTGCATCGGCATTATTGCAAACTAGAGGCACGGTATTGTAGTAATAGTAAAAATATATATTTATTCGTACGACAATGTGTACAATTCAATTAAAATTGAAGTATCTTTGCACACAAAGAGACTAACACGTCTTTGACTAAAAAAAGTGCTACACGTATTTTCTATATTATTCAGCACATTCTTTGCCAAGGAAACTGTGTTTAATAGTTTCTCACCCAGCCCCTTCTAATAGTGGTTCTGAATGATATAATAAAAGTAGTTAGGTTTCATATTACAGAAAGTCGTGGCATCAAGTTTGAACTGAGACCAGGTGTAATTGAAATGTAAACTGCAACTACTAATGAAGTTCTCATTATTATTAAAAAATCTCCTAACAAATCGTGTGATCTTGACCCATTTCCAACACTTCTACTAAAAGCTGTAACAATCAACTCATCTTTCCCATTACTACTATCATAAACCTTTCAATCCAGAGTGGAGTTGTTCCACGGGATTTCAAACAAGCTCTTGTAAATCATCTTATTAAAAACAAACTTTGTGCAAAAAATGACCTAAAGAATTATCGTCCTATCTCCAATCTCAGTTTTCTCTCAGAAATATTGGAAAAAGTGGTTGCTAATCGCCTTCATAAACATATTTATAATAATCACTTATCAAATGATCTACAGTCTGCATAAAAACGATTCCACTCTACCGAAACGGCTTTTCTCAAGATACACAATGATATAGTTGATAACATAGACAATGGCAAAGTCACAGCACTCACTTTACTTGATCTCTCAGCTGCTTTCGATACTACTGATCATTTAATCCTTTTACAACGCCTTCATAGATTTTTGGCATTTCTGGTCCAGTTCTTCGGTGGTCCAAATCTTATTTTTCAGACAGATACCAAAGTATTAACATATCTGGCACATTATCTTGCCCACAACACCTTCCATTCGGAGTGCCGCAAGTATCCGTCCTTGGCCCTGTTCTGTTCAGCTTATATACTACGTCGCTCAGCCAAGTCATTACTAATCATAATCTCAGTCATCACCTGTATGCTGATGACACACAGGTTTACATATCACTTTCACAATCAAATGCACAAGAATTTCGACTTTAAGTGATTGTCTTACTAATATCTTGTTTTGGATGGAATCAAGTAAGCTAAATCCAGATAAAAAAGACCTTATTATTATCGGCACTAAACAATAACGAAATAGGGTCATCAGCCATTTTCCAGTTAAACTGCTTGGCATGATACATTACCATCAGATACTGTTCGCAGTCTTGGTGTTGTCTTTCATAGTGACTTCAACTTTCGCCAGCATATTTCTCAAGTATGTAAATCCTGTTTCTATCATATACGGGATCTCCGTCGAATTCGGCGTCACATATCTATATCTATTGCTAAAACAATATCAGCAACATTAATTAGTAGCCGTCTTGACTATTGTAATTCACTATTAAATAGCATTGCTGAGAGACTTGACTAAACTCCAACGTGTACAAAATTGTCTGGCACGCCTCGGTTTTCACCGTCACTACCACTACTTAAACAGTTACACTGGACTTTCAGTTTCTTATCGAATTAATTTTAAGCTGTCCACGCTTACATGTCGTGCTCTATCTACCCAACAACCACCCTACTTGGCTAGTCTCCTGCATCTTTCAAATACCCCTAGGCAGCTTAGATCATCAATTTCACAATAACTTATTGTGCCTAAAACAAAACTTAACTTGGGTAAACGCGCTTTTTTCTGTCGCTGCGCCTAGGGTCTGGAATGAACTCCCCATTACTTTGAAAACATCTGAAACTATAGCTATTTTCTTAAAATAACTCAATACATATTTATTCCCAATTGCGTGTGTGTGTGCGTGCGTGTATGTGCGCGGGTGCACTGGTGCACGGGTGTTGTGTGTGTGATTTTGTTAAACATTTGCAACATAACGATACAAAGACAAGTTAAATTTTTTTTTAAACATTCTGCCCGATATCATGTTCTTACACTAATAACTCATACCACACAAGCACCTTAATTTCAACAATAGATCGTTATACCTATTCATCAGCCTGTCCGTATTCATATGTTGTTATGAAGAAAAAACCAACTGAAGTATCATTATAACCAACACTTATGCAATGCTGCTCTCCAACATGTCCGAAGAGCAGAGGATCTCGAGAGCCAGAGTTAGAATTGGCTGTGACTTTTTGACCAAGTACCCTTGTTTCGTGCTCTGCTCCTGGCTGGTAACAATGTGTAAATTACGTCCCAACATTTTGGCCATTCCTTGGACGGCAACCGCATCAACCCAAGTGCCCCTCTTACTCATTGCAGCAGGTATTCCGGGGTGCTAAACTCGAAAAGATGGTCACCAATATCCTATAAGGAAAACATATAGCAATTTATATCAGAGATGGGGGTACACCTTTTAGTTGCTACAGGTTAGTGAAATGCCTCCAAACTTGTCGGAGGTGGTCTATTTATTTAGTTTCTACTTTCTTGCTCCACGGTTTGCCGTCTTCTTTGAAAACAATTGACGACATAGAGTACTAGTAGACGAGTCTCTCGCTAAGTCTATGATATAATTAGTTTAGTTCCTTTTAACAATATATAATAATGACCTGTTTCTCTTACACGATATGTTTTTGGGCATATGTTATCGCCAATCCGTTCTTTCGGTCAGTTACCAAGTTTTGAAGGCTGCATACAAGGTCAGACCGAAGCTGTGCGTGGCTGCGTGGCTGCGTGGCTGCGTGGCTGATTGGCTGCGTACCCAAACGTTTCTGCTGGTCTGACAAGCAGTGAAAAAAGCAGTTCCCATCACATGGTACATCTGTGTGAACAACCATCTGCAGCACTTTGGTATCTATCAACAAACGGTAAAAAAATGGCTGCATCCAGAACGGTTTCAGTTTATGTTCTTCTGCTGAAATATCATCCAATATAAGCATGTCTGAAAAAGGTAGACCACCAATTGAAGACCAGACAACACCAGCAGATCCATGTTTTGATCTTGTATTTAAGAATATCCGACAATATGTTATTTTTTTCCAATGGTCTTCTTAACGTAAAATTTAATTTTGCCGATTGTATTTACTATAATATTTAGTATAATGTATATAGTGGCTTACCCGTATATCCCCGTTTCAACTTTCGGGGTTTTTGTAGAAATGCCCAATTTGTAACAGTGGTCTTGCAGTGTTAGGCAATTTATTACCTTCGTTGGGGCTCCTTTTCGGTTTCTTTGTTATGTCGAATGACATGAGCATTTTGACAGGTTGCGCATTGTGCCTTTTCTTGGTGCCATGCTGTAACAATAACATAAATAAAATGAATTCCTACATAAGCGAGCCTACACTTTTGCTTTTACACGAAGCCTAGTGAATTAATATCATGGGCTTGCTTTCCTTGGATAAACATAGCATAAGTCTGGCTTAAACGGATGACGTAGACAGGTAACTAGCACAAGTCTGGCTTAAATGAAATATTTAGTAGGGGTTACTGCCATAATACCAACCAGACAGCATAGGTTCTTGAAATACCGCCGACAGGCCATTTTGAAAATAGCTAAGCCTAATCATGTCATTAAAAAATACATCACTCCTCTTGGCTTTGTGTTAAAATGAGCTCACTAACAGCGAAATGTGATTTTAAAACGTGTATTACTTGTTATTATGATTAAGATATTCAAAGACGTTAATGGTTTGATAGGATAGTTTAAATTTTTACATGTAAAAATGCCAATTGTTATCTTGAAAGTCCGGTCCGAAGAACTGATGCAGACGATTTTCATCAAACGACCAGCGCCTCTGTTGGGCGCATTTGTTGGATCTGCGCAATCTGCAGATAGGTGCGCAATCTGCAGATCTTCGAGTACCCGAGGATTGCGCAGCGCAATCGAGCGCAATTGGCAGATTGCGCAGATCCAGCAACTGCGCCAAACACGTCTATGAGCGCCAAACATTCCCATAGTCTGTTCATTCTTTCGCGGGGAGACAAGGTCAAACATGAGGTGGGTGTGTGTGTGTGTGTCACCGATAATGCTAAGAATAACTTTGTAGATACGCTGGACGCCATGTAAATCGCATGTGCTAGATCAGTGTCTGAAAACGTCTGACTGCCACTGAAGAATTCGTACGTAGTAAGTGACAATTTTTACCTTCTATTGTTTCTTGGCAATGCCTTTGTCCCCCGTTGACATGCAATTGCAATGGAATTTTGGTACTCAAAAAGGGGGGTCCGGACCCCCTGGACTCCCCCTCTGGATCCGCCTATGATTAGTATGGGAGGATATTCATGTATTGAATGTCATTATGTTATGTATGCACCACCGTGGCTGAACGGATATAAACATCTATTCATTTGTGACTTTATTATCCCAGCAAAAATAGGTGTTCTATTTGTGGCAAGCACGACCCATTTCACTATAGTGATGTCAGCGAGACGGTCGAATGTGCGTAGGGCCTATACACAATCGAAGGAAACGACTAATCATGCGGGTTCGTGACATGCTACCTAGGTGCGCCAACAATGGGTTCGCGTACAATAACAACGTTCATGTCAGGGTGACCTGGCCAGTAGCCTACCGGTTGCCAGATATTATACGTATATGTGTATGGCGAATAAACCATATTATACTTCTAATTACAACGGCGATATTATACTTCTAATTACAACGGCGATATATATGTACTTGGAAAATAGTTCTTAAATTCAGCAAGCCCACATTCAACAACTTGCCAAACCAAGAATACATTTTAGAATGTGTTTCTTAGTAAAAGAGCAAACGTAAGTACTACTAATCATTTAAGATGAAACTGTTCAGCAGAAAAATCCATCGTAGTTATTTTCCTGTCTGGTGGATGTGTGTTATGTTCATAACATTGTCAATATTTTATATAAATCATTGGCATTTCGTTGGCCCAATCGCGTTCTGGGGGCCAATGATGGGCCACCGATGTTTTCACTGGCTCCTGGCATGGCTTGGTGTGAAAATTCTCATTGGGTCAATCATGGGCCAATGAAGTAGCCACATTAGCATGTATTTACCAAATCGGGTTTTGGTAGATGGGGCCAATTAAGGGTTTGTTTTCATTGGCTCCTGACATGGCCTGGTGTGTAAATTCTCAGTGGGTCAATCAAAAACAGTAATTCGTGGGCCAACACTTTAATTGGCATTTCATTGGCCCAATCAGGTTTTGTTAGATGCAGCCAGTTAAGGGCCAACGATATTTTCATTGGCTCTTTGCATGGTCTGGTGTGCAAATTCTCATTGGACCAATCAAAAACACCAAATCATGGACCAATGAAGTCAGCACATTTTAGTTGGCATTGCATTAGCCAAATCGGGTTTTGTTGGCATGGTTCAGTATAACGGGTCAATTATGTCTTCATTGGCTCTTGGCGTAGCCTACTAGCTGGAATGGCAATCTTGTTAAATTGTTTGGTGCCTGGGTGTCTGCATTGGTGATCGATTGCTTTACTTTTATTGTTTCGAGCAATAATTTTTATTGGTTTTTGACCCCATTTTTTCAACGACCGCTTAGCGAAAGCTGCCACAGGAACTTCGTTCAAATGAAAACCGGATAACCTAGACTACTCGTGACGTATTAAGTGAGGCCGGCATACACAGCACATGCAACGCAGTCTCAAACAAACGTGCTATTTTGTCGTAAAGAGGATTAGTTTAGTAAACAAATGCCAAAATATGTTACATAAGTTGAGTTGGGACGCAAACAGCCATATCCTGTTGGCAAGCATAAGAATCGGTAAATGCAAATATATTTTCATTTGACGAGCGAATTTTGCTAGACTCCGACACTCGTGAAGTAGGGTCGTGGTTTGTTATGGTTCACGTCGTACGGGCAGTGCGACCTTTCATACAGGAAGCATTTTTAACAACTTGTTTACCATTAAGATTGTCGCCAATTGTGCTTTATGTCGCGCGTTGCTTGCACTAAAATGATGGTTTCCAGACAACCGTGTATTTATGAATGAAATATAAAAAATCCACTGTCTTTACCACCAAGGGGGGCAGCCGTGGCCTAGTGGTTAAGGTGTTGGACTCTAAATTCGAGGGTTGTGAGTTCAAGACCCACACTGTGCACGGTTCGTTTTCGAAGCTTAGGCAATTTCGTTTACCCTACTTTGCCTCAGTCTACTCAGCTGCAAATGAGTCAAACACTGTTTGGAAGGTACCTGCGATGGACTAGTGTCCCGTCCAGGAGAGTCAGTATAACTGCACTCTAAGTTGCTTCGCACTACATAAACCAGGTTTAAGCACTGGCCATATAAGCCTTCATGGCTTCCTAAGGCATAATGCCTGGGGGATGACTTTACCTTTACCTACCTTACCTTTACCACCAACACAGAGAAGCAAATGTATGTTAGTTTTGTCCCACTAAGGCAATTGTTCAATTCCGCTGGTTAATTTTCTTTGTGATGCACATTTCTTTCATTATCTTATCTCATTCTGTTCGAGATTTGAACCCGGTTTGGTCGAATGACAGCACTGCAAAGCAATAGTCGGCAGGCTGGCTCTTACGCACAAATACGGGGAAGGGCGTTTTAGAACGCTGTGCCAAGGAAAGTTGTAAAACTAATTCAGATTATTTTTGATAGATGACGTTGTTATTTTCTAAGTTTAATAATTTTAACATTACATATTAAAATCTAAAATTTTTTTGTTTAACTCTCATACGGCAGAGCAGGTCTTTCAAACGGGCAATTTGCCCGTAAGAGAGGCGCTAGAATCAAATTATATTAGTTGTAATTCTTTACAATACATACAAATACAAATCAAATGAAGGCAGATCATATATAATAACGTACAGATAACAATATGGCGCGGCCGAAGATATTAAGATGCGGTGTTTTTAACACGATTGCATCCAAGGCAAAGGCCCAGATGGTAAGTGGACAAGGAAGCCATTGGCTTATCGAGAGTTCAACATTACTCATCTATGTGTAACCCGCCCTCCTGAAATATGTGTAAACCTTGCTTTTTTTATCATATTCACGCTGCTAGCAGTTACACAATCTGTAGATAATGTGTTCCATTAATTTATTGTCCTCTGAGAACGAGTATTTTTCATGATATCCAATCTACACTGATCCTTTACTAATGTCACCTCATGTCATCTAGTTCTACTATCTTTCTTGAGTGAGAAAACAAACATTTCTATCAATATTTTCATACCCATTCAATATCTTAAAAATTTCAATTTGATCTCCTCTTTATCTCCTTGTCTCTATGGTTGTTAAACCACATTCTTTTAGGCGTTCTTCATAAATGAGGCCTAACTATTGCTTTATACAGAATGTATAATTAGCTCTTTTCCTTGTATGTTATATATTTCTCATAATCAACCAAGAGTTGTATTACCCTTTGAAGCTGCCATACCTCACTGCACTTGTTGTTACTCCCAGGTCATTTTCTTTTGCGGTGTTACTTAGAACAGTATCTCCCATTTTATAGTTTACATCCAAGTTCCCGTATCGTAAGTGTAGGCATTTACATTTCAAAACAATTAATAACATCTGCCATATTATAGATAGTTTTGTAAATGTTGTTTATCACCATCATCGTTAACCTTTCTAAACACTTTTGTGTCGTCCGTAAATTTCAGTAAGTTGCTTGTTATTTTATCGTCCTAGGCATTGATATATATTAAGAATAACAAAGGTCCTATTACTGGTCCCTGTGGTACCCTACTCAAAACTGATTTCCAGTTTGAAACCTCCCCGTCTACTACAACACGCTGTCTTCTGTCAGACAGCCATTTTATATCCAGTTGATTATGCCATCCCCGATACCATGGGTTTTTAATTTAATTTTTGATGTGGCATTTTCTGAAAATCTAATTAGGTAATATCTACTGGTGATCCCTCGTCTATCCACTGAGTGATTTCTTCCAAAAAGCATAACATATTTGTTAAGCATGGCGTCGCTTTTAGGAATCCATGTTGAGATGGGTCTAATCATTTATGCTTAACAAGAAGTCCACCATATGGTCTTTAATTTAATTTAACAAATTACTTATGTTAATTAACTCGCTGGTCTGTAATTCTCTGATTATTTCTCAAATCCTTTTTAAACAATGATATGATGTTTGCTTCTTTCCATTCAAAAGGAACAACTCGGCAGTTGATCAGACCTTTTTTATGAGGAAAACTGTAAAAAAAACAATTTATGTTTGGGCCCAAACTGGGGGTTTGCATTCCATTCAAAGGTGCAATTTGCATTCAAATACAAAATGTACAGGGTGTGCTGTGCATTCAAATATGGGTTAAAATGTATTTAAATTGAAAATACTTTTCAAAATAAATTTTATAGCACAACATAACAAGAGAAAAGAAATATAACCATTAAATATATATGATATATGAATCAATGAACACTGTTAGGCATGTTGTGGCTGGCAGTGACTACAAGTCCACAACTAATGTTTGCTGAGAGCACCTGCCAATGTCCAGGGCTCAATATCCCCTTTGTACGTTAACCACACTACAAATTGGCACCAGACAATACTGGTGCAGACTGCCTAGCTTGAGTCACCAAACTTCTTCAGAAGAAGACTCAGCTAGCAATACTTAGTACTGTCACTTGTGAGAGCAACAAAGGCATGTTAAGGCTAACTTATGAATTTATTGTGGACTTACTGGACTTCCTGGCTTAATTAAACAAACATAAGGATTATGGCCTGGACTGGTAACTAGTACAACTATGGATATGAACTAGGGGTTTCTGACTGGGAAAATAATCAAAAGATGCTGCCTCTTGAAATGAAGCGAAGCCTTTGTGACTTCAGTGCATTCAATGTGCAGAAGAATGATCCACAGCATGAATTTATGAAAACTCATCAGTACCAAGTAAAAATTAAACCACATCTACTAAATGTAACAATAATAATTACTACTAATCAGGGGCTATTACATTGCAATTAATATAATGGTTGTTGCAATAGAATTAACATAATAAAAGTGTTTTTAATGATCCTGTATTAGAAAACATATATAACTCAGCTTATATGCATGCAAGAACATAAGCAAATTTGTTAATTTGATTCATATGCAGATAATACAATTTGCTACCATACTTTTTTGAAATTATTGTTGTATTGTTGTATTTGTTACTGATTTGATAAAATAAGAAATAAAACAATGTTCACAATATCATATTGAGAAAGTACTCAGATGTACTCGTAACGTACTCGTAAAATCTGAGTACATTGAACACGAGTATGAGTACGAGCACAAGTACTTTACCATCATTTCTACGAGTATGAGTACGATTATTTCAAAAATGTACTCGAGTACACAAGCACTGAGTACTTCGGCCCCAGGTCTGAGCCCAACACTCTGCCACACAATCACCATGCCCCAGTATTCAGTGACAATGGGAATAATAGTACTTCCTACTTCCTGCTCTAAATGTCTGTTTTACAGTCACAATGCATCTACCAAAGTTATTGTTTATGTTGATGTCTGAGCAACTCCGCCATTGCCGGTCTCAAGCCCGGATGAAAAAGGAGGAGGGCTGTGCGTGAGGTTAGCACCCTCACCATGTAAGAAAAATTCAAGCTACAGAAACCAATACCAAAGAACAATACGTCAATGGTGCGAGGAGTGAAGTAACCCAGGAAACTGGGATCATGAAGGATGGCAGCCAAACCCGGTCGGGAGCTGACACCCCGAGAGCGGAGCTCCTCAAGCCGAAAAACAAGATACGAGTGGGCTCCTGGAACGTGAGAACACTGTATCAAGCAGGAAAGCTTCAGCAAGTACTGCGGGAGATGGAAAATTACAAAGTGAACTTTTATGTGTGAGCGAGGCTAGATGGATAGACTCAGGGAAGAGAACCCTGTCCTCGGGACACACCATACTTTATTCAGGCCGATCAGATAACCAGCACAGAGGTGGAGTTGCCATCATTGTGACGAGAAAGGTGGAAAAAAACTCTGCTGGAGTGGAAGCCAATCAACGACAGACTACTCAAGGCAAGATTCAATTCCAAGTTTGCAAAGCTGACAGTGATCGCATGCTGTGCACCAACAGAGGATGCAGAGGAGGAGATCAAGGATGAGTTCTATGACCAGTTGGAGGAGGAAATCCGGACAACACCCCGGCATGATGTACTCATGGTGGTAGGAGACCTAAACGCAAGCGTTTGAGAGGAAAACACAGGAAGAGAAAGGGCCATGGGCACCGAGGGCTTTGGATGCATAAATAACAACGGCGAGAGACTCTCTGACCTATGTGTTGAGAATAACCTAGTCATAGGTGGAACTCTATTCAAGCACAGATACATTCACAAAACTACCTGGAGGTCCCCAGATAACAACACTGTCAGCCAGATCGACCATGTGATAGTCAATCAGAAGTGGAGACGATCACTTCAGGACGTTAGAGTCAGACGCGGAGCTGATGTGGGGAGTGACCATGTGCTGGTAGTGGCAACATTGTCCTTGAAGCTACGGAAGACACAAAGAAGAGAAGAGAGACAACGGCGATTTGACACAGGAAAGTTAAAGAACCCAAATACAGAGAAAGCTTTCCAGCTGGACTTAAAAAACCGCTTTCGCATACTCCAAGAGGAACAAGAATTGAACATCGACAGTTTCAATCAGGCACTGATGGAAACAAGCAAGACACTTTTAGGGTACAGAAGAAAAAAGAAGGAGGAATGGATCAAGTCAGACACATGGACAACAATTGATGAAAGAAAAGCAACAAAAAAGAAGCTAAACGACGCCAAATCTCAACGACTGAAGGAACAGCTGCAGAGTAGATACTCAGAACTGGACAAAGAAGTCAAAAAGAAGACGAGAGCAGATAAGAGAGCCTTCATCGAAAATCTGGCAGATGAAGCAGAAGCAGCAGCGTAGACACAGAACATGGCCACACTGTACAAGATAACCAAAACGCTGACTGGCGGTTTTAAAAAATAGTGATATTCCAGTGAAAGATGTGGATGGAAATGTTGTCACCTGTGAAGTAAAACATACCCAGAGATGGAAAACACACTTCGAGACTATCCTCAACAAGGAAGCACCAAGAAATCAAGCAGAAATTCCAGAAAGCAAAGAGGACCTGAAGGTCAACACAGACTCACCATCTGCTGAAGAAATGAGAAAAGCAATCAGGACCATGAAGTCTGGGAAAGCACCGGGTGCAGACTGTGTAAGTGCAGAGATGTTGAAAGCTGGAGGAGAAGTCACCATGGGAGCCTTGACAGAGATCTTTGAAGGAATATGGGAGACGGAAGAAACACCAAGCGACGGGAAGATGGGGCTGATCGTCAAACTACCAAAGAAAGGAGACCTTAGCCTTTGCAAAAACTGGATCACTCTGTTGTCTATCACTAGCAAAGTTTTCAGCAGGGTGATCCTTGACAGAATTTCAGAAGTCCTTGACCCACTGTTACGCAAAGAACAGGCAGGTTTTAGGAAAGGAAAATCCTGTGGGGACCACATCTTTACCTTAAGGCAGATCCTGGAGCAGTGCCAGGAATGGAACACGCCATTCTACGCAAACTTTGTCGATTTTGAAAAGGCTTTCGACAGCATTCATAGAGACTCTCTCTGGCGTATACTCCGGCACTATGGAATCCCCCCCCCAAGATTGTGAGCATAATCAAACTGCTATATGGCGATTTCAGGACCAAGGTCATTTGCGGCCAATACCTGACAGAAGATTTTGAAATCAAGACCGGAATGAAACAAGGATGCATACTATCCCCCTTCCTCTTCTGCCTCGGGATCGACTGGGTCATGAAGGAAACAGCACTAGGAGACAAAAGCGGCATCAAATGGACCTTCACATAAACATTAGGTGATCTAGACTATGCAGACGACATATCTCTTCTGTCGCACCGTTACAGTGACATCCAAAGAAAAAGCGATGAACTTGCAAGAAATACCGAAAAGATTGGGCTACAGATAAAAATAAACAAACCAAAGATGCTGCGAAACAACAGCCAAACAGCAGACCCCATCACGATTGGAGGAAAGGATATAGAAGAGGTTCACCTACCTTGGGGCTAAGGTGTCAACAGATGGAAACTCGGAGTCTGAGATTAAGGCAAGGATTAGAAAGGCAAGAGGGGCATTTGCGGCACTGAAGAATATCTGGAAGTCAAACAAAATCAGCAACAGAACAAAGATCCGCCTGTTCAAGAGCAACGTCCTGAGTGTGCTACTATATGCGGCGGAATCATGGAAAGTTACCAAAAGCATATGCCAGATGCTGGAAGTTTTCCAAAACAAGTGCCTCAGGAAGATACTGTGAATCTACTGGCCGAACAAAATCTCCAACACGGATCTCCATGAAAGAACAGGTATGCAGCCCATCTTTCTCGAGGTTAAACGTCGCAGATGGAAATGGATCGGACACGTCTGCAGAATGCCGCTAACATCCATTCCAAGAGTGGCCATGCGCTGGACCCCTGGTGGCAAGAGAGGGAGGGGAGACCCAAGGAGACGTGGAGGAGATCAGTAGAGCGGGAGATGAAGGCTCTCGGGTGGAGTTGGGACAGGTGACGAAGTTTGCAACGGACAGGCAACATTGGCGTTCTTTGGTGTCGGCCTTATGTGTGATCCCGCACGAAGAGGATTAAGTAAGTAAGTTAGTGATGTCTGAGCACTATAGTGAACATACCTAGGGTTGATTCCATGTCAGCATTTTTTATTCCAACACAATTTGTGAATCTTTTTTCGATTCAACCCACCCTATGGCGATTACAATTCTGATTCCATTATATATTATACTATTTATATATGTATATTTTATAAGCATAAATGTATAAAGAAGAAGATATATTAGGTATTTCATGCCTATTCTACCCTTGTAACTGTATTACCTATTTCTTTCAGCATCTGCTATCTGCCCTATTGATAACTTGTTTCCATCTCTTATGTTTCTCATCCATTCTATCCTACTCTTTTATCTCCATACCTGTCAGGTGTCTTATTCTATACATTTCTTCACAGTGTCACAACCTTAATTTTGGACACCCACTTTGCCCTCTGTAGTACCACCATTTTTGGTTTACATGCTCTCTTTGGCAATTTCTCTTCACCCATTCTTCAGACATGTCTTCTGTATTGTCATACACCTTTGTTACGGCTGCTAGGGTTGGTATAAACTCTACCAGCGAGTTAGCTCCTTCAGCGATGTGCATGTTTATGAGGTCAGTCATAACCACAATTATAGACAAGAATATTATTTGGTGGAGACACTGTAGTCAAAGATAAAGGACATATTGTTTGCTCTTTTGTGATACAAGGTACCCTTAAATATATTTAATGAATTAGTCAGGGTTGGCAGAAAAAACCTGTCCGTCGGGTTTAACCTGGGCTATAGCCAGTGTGCAAAATATCAATATTACCAAACATAAAATACACTATTACATAATATGTTAAAACATAATAACTTTAATAATCCATCGCTTAAATGTTGAGCATAACATAAATCATGTATGTCGTTTAGTGTGAAATTAATTCTGAATTAATGTCTCGGTAGTCGTTCTACTTTATCACTAACATAAGTTACACATGTTTTGTAGTATGTGCGTAATGCATTATACTTTCGATCCTTCCACCCATACATAAACCTGCCTCAAAGTATCCCAGTTGGTCAACCTCCACAGATGGGGAATCTCACGGGTACCACATTTGTAAAAAGATCAAGCTGATCTATCACAACTAATTGTTCTTTTACATACAATTCTATGATCTTATTCCAATGACTAGCAATTATTCCTTTGCTTGAAGCTGGACATTTAAGCAGAAATGGCTTTGTGCAATGTTTTACAGCACATATGTCATACACTCTTGGTTTGTTATATTTAAACTTGACTCTTAAGTTATGGGAAATAGATTTTATCTGGGCAAGGGCAATTACATTGATAAATTGGTATCAAAACTAGGACCACTGCCAAGTTGGTACCTCTAAATATGCCGCTGAATGGCATTTCTGATCACTCGGCTGTTAGATACACATGCAAGTCTATTTGATCTGTGCAGCATATATATGCTATGCATGGTGTAGTTTCTATAACATGTTGCATTTGACCACTACGCCCGGTATGCACTCTACTATCTACGAACTATGGAAGGCTTCCCCGATGGCATACGTGCGCATTTCATCAACGGACAGCACACGATGCATCACAACGCTGGTCTGTTCAATGGCATTTGGAGTGACATGGCCATTGAAACTACCTTCATGAGGTATGGTCATGGACAGAGTGGGATAATTGGAATAACTCTGAAACCGGAAACTCTGAAGACCTGGGCTTACAGCTTGCATACCTGCCATGGCATCAGCGACGACTTGAACGAGATGAGAGATACCGAACAACCATCTGCCCAAACTTCGCACAAAGAAGAAACAGCCGCAAGAATCCAAGGAGACGATCAAGACAGGAAAGCTCTACGTGATCAATTGGAGCTTTGCATAGATCCACTTGACCCAGAGCAACATCCAGATGGGCTGATGAACATTGTCACTGGGCAAGTTGTGAATCACTCCTCGGTCAATGTCGACAAGGCGTAATTGCTGGGAAAAACACAGATGGAGTCTTTTGAACGCAGTTGGCTTGGTGGATGTCATGATTCAATACCAAAAATTGTGACCACCATGGCTTTATACAGGAAACACGTTAAAGTCGGAGATGTTAAAGTGTTTGACACGGAAACCATCTATGCAAGAGCCAAGGGCTTGCAGTCTAGCGCACGCGATCTTGACACAAGCACGGTAATGGACCATGAACTGTCACCTATCCCAACGTCTATGTTCGATGGAAATGGAAATATGTGGGATGCCAAAACGAAATCCAATCTCAAGAATGCGCTTAAAGGGGAACTGAAGCAATATTGTGCTATGCCGTATATTTAAATATATATTATCTAACTATGCATTAATGGTGACAGATACCTGCTAATTTATGAGATAAACTGAAAAACTGATTTTGTTCGAGAAAAAAATCGACAAAATGCATCAATGCGTATCGCCATCTTGTTGTCGAAGCGAGTGGTTTGAGTCGCGTATATCTAATCAATGTAAATGTTCGATTGTTTGCGATTTATTTCGTAAATGTATATGTATATATATATATATATATATATATATATATATATATATATATATATATATATATATATATATATATATATATATATATATATATATATATATATATATATATATATATATGTATATATATATATTTATATATATATATATATATATATATATATATATATATATATATATATATATTATATACACACACATATATATATATATATATATATATATATATATATATATATATATATCTATATATATATATATATATATATATATATATATATATATATATATATATATATATATATATATATATATATATATATATATATATATATATATATATATATAACAGAGAACCATATTATGTTTACACACGTCAACAAAATAGCATTTTTGTTCGCTCCAACTAAAAAAAAGTTAAAGAAATTACAACAAAACACGCAAAAAAATCGTGGAAAATGCCACACTTCTCGAACACACGAGACGCTAACCAACGAAAATATGCGATAACGGAATACCGGAAGTATTTGTCACTTGTTGATGTATAGATAGATGCATCGCTTGTGACAGTTTTACCAGATCTGCTACTAGCGATTAGTGATTTACTGAACTTCCGTAATAGTTGTCTATCTTTGGAGAAATGGAAACCACAGACGAAGAGTCTAGTTCGACAGGCCACACGGAAACAACGGTTGACAGTCGTAAAGTGTCACCGAGTGTGCGAGTCACGCTCCAGACTCCAGGTCGGCTTCGCCTTTGTTGAAGTTGGAATCAGGAAAACATTACAACAGCGCTTTGACTGTCAACGATTCCTGAATAGGTAATGTGATGTGGTGATCCTGTGCAGTGACGGATCAACCAAAAGGCACTATAGGCACGTGCCTAGGGCCCACGAAGGCAAGGGGCCCACGAAAATAGCCGAGTATATTTTTGTAGACTAAATGTTCCCGAAAACCAGTTATGTTTTGGCATATCCTGATGTAGGCCTTACATGTTTTAACGTTTTTACAGACATTATAGAGGTGTTATTAAGGAGTGATCATTATTTATCGTGGAGCGAGTGAGGTGGAAGTATTAGCTGGATTTGAAATCAAACTCACCCCCAAATCCTGTGCATTAAAAACTGAGCCTTCCCTTCGAGATCGTACACGTCCAAGACAAGATACGTACAACGGAAATTCTTTGTTCGATGGCTTGCTAACGAGGAGAGTGTAACGAGGGACTGGTTGGTGCATTCTCCATCAACTGGAAATGTGTATTATTATGTATGTAAGCTATTCAGGAGCGGAAGTGATAGCTTTTCTCTGAATGGTTTCAATGACTGGGGAAATGCGCACAGAATCACGACACACGAGCGTAGCGACAGTCACTTAGTAGCTGTAAGGAAGGGGTTCGAAAATGTCAAAGCGCACCAAGTTGATTCTGCGATTGTAAAGCAGCTGGAGAATGAGCAGCAATACTGGATTGAACTCCTCACGCACATCGTTGCCGTTGTTACCTTCTTGGCAGAGAGAGGACACCCGTTCCGAGGCCACACAGAGTAGTTTGGGCAGAAGGACAATAGTAACTACTTAGGTTTGTTAGAGTTGCTCTCATAGTTCGTCCCTTTTCAGGGCCGAACATATTCGCCGATATGGTAATAAAGGAAGCGGTCAAGTATCACATTTCTCTTCAACAATCTGTGAAGAATTCGTCAAGCTGTTATCGGACAGGGTGAAAGCGAAAATAATTGAAATAACTGAAATAAAGAAGGCGAAGTACTACTCTATCAGCAAAGATTCCACACCTGATATAGCACACATCGATCAAATGAGCATCGTCATGCGATACGTTCGGATTGACGGACAATCCGTGGAACACTTCCTGGCCTTCATAGACATTGAGAAACACGAGGGGAAATACATGTTCGAAACACTCAAGTCTTTCCTAAACGAATGCGGAATAAAGCTTGAGGATTGCCGTGGACAAATGTATGACAATGCGAGAAATATGTCTGGAACTTATTCTGGAGTACAGGCACGATTTCACCAGGTGAACCCTCTTGCTGAATGAATATCATGCGCAGCGCATAGCCTACATTTAGTTGGGACCGCAGCGGCCAAATCCAGCATTGATGCGGTCAGGTTTTTCGCCATCTTTCAGCGACTTTACACATTCTTGTCAGCCTCTCCGCAGAGGTGGTCGAAACTATTAGAGAACCTACCGAAACAGTCTCCAGTGGTAAAGAGCCTATCAGAAACACGATGGTCTGCTCGAGCAGATGCCGTGAAGGCGCTGGCATCAAACTACAAAGTAGTACAAAACTCTGTTGACGCGATAGCTAGAAATTCTACCCAACCTCCACTTGTCGTGCTCGAGGCAAAGTCTTTGGTGAGCAAACGGAGCTCTCTGAATATCGTCCTTATGTGCATTGTGTGGAACAACATCCTGGACCGAGTTAACAAGGCACTGCAAGCTCCAGGAATTGAGATTGGTTCAGTGGTTATGCATTACCGTGTCTTGCTGGAACACATCCATTCTTTGCGTGACTCAGAAAGGTTCGATCGAATCGAGAATGAAGCAAAGTCCGTTGCACCAGGACTTGGTTACGATGATGACAACAAGCGAGCAAAGAAGAGAAAGTTATTCCACGACGAAACACCAGAAGAGGTCAAAGTGAGCAACTGTCGCGAGAACTTCCGAGTGAACACGTACCTAGTCATCATTGACAGATTACTCCCCGAAATCAAGAAACGGAAGGCCGCCTACACGAACGTCTATGAACGTTTCGGGGAGATTCGATCTCTCGCCGACAGCGATATCCCCTCGAAGTGCGAAGAGCTCACTCGGTATTACGATAATTATATTGAGCCTGATTTTGAGAAGAAATTCCGTCTCTTCACAACATATGGAGACTTCCAGACATGTGCCGAGATGATAACCTTCCTTCATGAAAATAAGCTGATTACCAGTTTCCCTAACGTTCACATTGCGCTACGGATATATCTGTAAATTTTCGGCTCAAGCTGCGAAGGCGAGCGATCGTTCTCTGTACTGAAACATCAAAGACTACCAGCGTTCCACGATGGGTTGTTTGCCATCAAGAAAATACGCAAGGTAAAACTGTAGACTACGCATCGCTAAGCCTTAGGTGTGAGATGGTGTTAGTCGACTTCGACAATCGCTACCAGCCTACCGTACACCGCGACAATATCTGCGATCTGTAACTTGCAATGGTTGACTTTTAAAAGAATAACTGGTCGTGTATTAGCTTTATTGATGATTCATGCATATACATTATGCTGGGTAAATATAAATACTGAAATGCTAACTTGAAAACCTTGTCGTGGGTTTACTTGGGGCCCACGAAAGTGCCGGGTGCCTAGGGCCCACGAATGTCTTAATCCGCCACTGATCCTGTGGAAACTGCGTCCCGATGTCTACGCACGTTTACGTTGAGTCATCATGCTGCGCCGAGGAAGCTACTAGGCTATGGCTATGCAGCACCGTGTGCCAGACCGCGTTGGTGCTTGTATCACCGTCCGAATGCGAAGACGATGATTTTGTAGTGATATGCACAAACAGAGCGGTGCTAGATATTGGTCTGCTGTCATTGCATGATTTGCGTGCCGACTCATTGATTCGCCCTATAGCTAGCAGGTCAGTAATTCAATTGTTATCGAATCATTGCCATTTTAATAATCCTATTTTTTCTGCATATTTCTTTTACCTAGCCCGAGGGCGAGGTCCGAACTGCAATGGCAGTGCAAGCAGGCTTTTATCTTTATTTTGTATATAATCTAATGAAGTGTACCGTGACTGTATCTTAATATTGTGTTTGATTTTGTGTTGAATAACATTGGTGACAATAATAACATCAGGGTTTATTTAATTCATTATGTGAATATATATATTCTTAAATGTTACCATAATCGTGATTGTAATAATGATTGTAATCATAATTATATTAGTAATTGTGATTGCAATAATTACTGTAATCATGATTACATTAATATTCATACTTGTAATCACCCCTCTCTGTAGCACACCACAACACCTTGTTGTTTGGTGCAATGTAATCATTTAAATAACAATAATTAACTACTGACAGTATGTAATGTTCACAGTTTTGCAACTTTTATGGTAATTATAAAATTAATGCTATCAACTAACCCTGACAAATTATATTTCAGGCTCAGGAAAGGCAAGACAAGTAATCCCATCCTGCGATGTGGGAAGGATCTGTGATGTCTATTCTGAACCGAATTGAATTGATGGAAACTTTAGCTATGGAGATTGACCTGACACAGGTGAGTGTACTGACAGTTACGTATACCTAGGCCAACGCTTCAGCCTTAGGGACAAGAACCAAGACAAGGAAATCCTACGACGAATCACAGCCGACTGGACAGCATATGCAAAACATCGTGACATCTTCAAAAGTAACTTTGCTATATGTCTAAAAAGAAAGGTTTACAACTCGTGTGTACTGCCAGCTATGACATACTTTGCTGAAACATGGTCATTCACAAAACAAGCTCAAAAAAAACTAGCGAGCGCGCAGACAAAAATGGAGAGGAGTATGACAAAGACAAACACCTGGGTGAGAGCAAAGATAGGAGTCACAGACGTGATAAAAACAACCAGAAGAATGGAGTGGTCTTGGGCAGGACACATCAGCCGACTCAAAGATGACAGATGGACAAAGCGCATTACCACCTGAAAACCACATGGAAGGGAGAGATTACGAAGAAGACCAGCAAAACAATGGAGAGATGATTTGGATGAGTATTGGAATGAAACCACCTGGCAGAGAACAGCACAAGATAGGCAAACTTGGAAACAACATGCTGAGGCCTTCGCCCAACCATGGGACAATATGGCTGATATATATATATATATATATATATATATATATATATATATATATATATATATATATATATATATATATATATATATATATATATATATATATATATATATATATATATCAGGTTTGCCATAAAAAATCTTTAAAATGGCATTCAGCCATTTCATATGTACTTTCTGCTGCAACACCTCTCCTGAATTTTTTTTAACAAAACCAGACATTTTGGACAGCCCTGGACAGTTGGGTCGTTAATCTGAGTTTTTAACAGTTTCCCCTGTTTATATCGGGTCCAGGTCATTTGCCCCTTTGTCACTTGCCCCCCAGACATTAGCCCCTTGCCTTGCTAAAAATCTGGACATTTGCCCTCTGTTCGTATCTTTTAAAGAAATATTTGTTTAACTTTTAAAGAAATATTTGTTTAACTTATTTTTTTATTTCTGAACATAAATTCAAGAAATATATTACCCTAATTGCAATTAATGTTTTTTGTGCCAGATCAGCCAAGTAAATTACTTTATGTAGTTGGAGATGATCCTGTAATCAAAGGATTATCTTTATTGCAACTGTGGAAGAAGCCAGTGACATTAGGACCTGGACATGTTATTACAATTGAGGATATTTGAAAGAAGCCATCTCAACAAGGTTTCTTTTGAATTGCATTTACCATGGAGAGTTGGAGTGACTCCAGTTTCCTATAAAACTGGACAAGCCACAAGCCAGAGTTGTCAGAATTCACTTATAACTTCACCATGGAAATTACTACTAGCATCTGAGGAGGTCAGAAGCTATGTTTTGAGTGTCATGCCTACACAAAGAAGGGGGACCAACAAGATTACTATTCAATGGGAGTGAAGCCAGCATCGATCCTGATCATGCAAGGGTGCTGTGGTCACTGATCTGATCTCCAGTTCCAGAATGTGATCAACAAGACTGCCTGCAACCATGATGGTGACACGGCACAGATAGAAGTTGCCAAGGTCCGTGAGGACCTGAAAACTAAGGCAGCTAATACCAGGGGCACTCCAAACCAGCTGATCTCTGACTCGTTACTGTCCACCACTGTTCGTGGAAGCATCACCCCAACAACCCATCTTCCACCACTGATCTGACTATCAATGATACCTGGAAGACAACTGGTGACAAGATCATCTCATACACACTCCCGGGGATAGGCCATTGCATTAGGCTAAAGTTACTTCGACTTGTCATTGAATGTTATGTTATTGTAGCAATAATGATAAAACTGCAAACTGATTTTGACTTGTCAACTATCATAGAAAAAAGGGGCAGATGTCCGGGGGGAGCAAATATACTAGGAGGCAGATGTCCAGGGGGGGCAAGTGTCCTAGGGGCAAATGTCTGGGTGGGGGCATGTGATCGCAACCCATTTATATCACAATCAGTTGTGGTATCATTGATGTTTCATCAAATTTACTGTAAAGTTTGAGTCTTCAACATCATAATCTCCAACATGTATTCTCCATGGGGAAATTTTTAATTACTACAAAGGGCAAACCCTACAGCCACAGCATTGTGCAGGTGACCAGTGACTTGTTTAGTTTGGGAAACTTGTGGGCTGAACATTAGGCTTGGATAAACAAGGGGCTGCATTCAAGTGGGGCAGGCTTCCTCTCTCACACAAAGGGAATGAGCAGGCAGGTGCTCTTAATTGGCAATCTCTGTAAATAAACCTTGTCCACTGAGAAAGAAAATGAGGCCTGAATGGTCTGATTTTGGTTTTACTGTCTGTTGCAGTAACTTAGTATTTCTTTTTGATGCAAATGCTTGATTATATTGTTCTTGGTCACAATGTTTCAATACCAGAGTAGACAGTGTCTATGCTGTAATGTTGAGAGCTTCCTGGCTGTTACCAGATTCAGGGTGACATGCTAATAGCAGACAAATATGATTTTAAAAGTAATATAAGTAAATATAAGGGTTAAGATTAACAGTATCAAGTCAATAATTCCAACAAAATCAATTCCAATTCCCAAAAATTTTAATTCCTATTCCAAATAATTTTCAAAAATCAATTCCAATTCCGAAACTGGAATTGAGGGTCAATTCCAAATCCGGAATTTAATTGACCACATGCCTGAAGTATATTCATGACAATATCTTGTCTCTGTGTACTACAGCAACAGTCATGAACAGTATAATTGAATTGAAACAGGCTTATGTCTGTGGGGCTTTTGTCGGGAGGGGCTTTTGTCCATGCACCATACTATCTATAGCAGATGATTTCAGTATAATACCTAATAATTATATATATATTTACATATATACATATATTTACACGTGTGGGCAAGTGGGCAGGTGTGTGTGTGTGTCGCAAGCATAGATCTGCATTTGGTCCAATAACAATATTCATGCATTATGTTATCTAAATCGGGTGTCAGATATAAAATAAGGAACCCCATAGAAAGTGTACCTATGGGTCCATATTTTGTCATGGAATTTGGACCCCTTATAGAATTTTTACCTCCCTGGCCCATTGAAAACAGTGCAATGTTGATAAGATAATATAATGCACTTTGGAGCTAGGATGCTACAATTTTAGTTACATGCATTTGGTTTGGGATTTGGAATTGAATCTGTTAGGTGTACATGTACTATCAGTCAGAATAAGTAGTGTATTGGTGTATATTTATTGTCAGTAGTGTATTGGAACAGATGATTGGTGTGCAAGTACTATCAGTCAGAACAAGTAGTGTATTGATCAAGGTTGTTTGATTTAAATCATGATTTAAATCACTCCAAAAAAATAATTGATTTATGATTTTTTTTACTTCCGGATTTTTTAATCGCTGATTTATACAAATAATTGTTTACAGGCATCGAGATCAACAAAGTTTTGTATGTTTTTTAATACAAAACACAAAGTGTGCACACTTGTGTAGCTGTATTGACACCAGATAGCCTGATAGTCAAATATTTTATGACATTGTGTATGTTTGAGCTATTCCCTTTCTGAATGCAGTGAAGCCACACAGACTTGTCTTCCAGAGGAAGTATCTTTTCAAGTCAGAAACCTTGAGTTAAAGTCCACTTAGAGCTTGTGCTAGTTGTTACCAATTCAGTATGTTGACTCAGTTGTTTAATACTGTACCAGTTTGTATTCTGGCTAGAGACCCTTAGAGTACACAGAGCCCAGGACAGGTGCTAATCCACCCTCTCAGAAAACAATAATTATCCCTGCTACAGCCACAGACACACAGCATGCTTTCCTTTCCAAGACAGATTATGCAACTACAGGGGGTGAGGCCTTGTGGACATTGTCCAATGTCTTTATATAAGCAAAAATCATGTGCATGTTTGAAAGAGTTTACAAATTTAAACATCTATGTCTATATACCAGATAAAAAAAAAATCTGACTTAAATTAAAAAAATCCAATTAACTCTCCACATTCTCTATCTGAGTGTTATTAACGTATATTGGGGTGTTGTCTTCCACCATTATTTTTGTTTTTGAGATGTTCATCCTCAAGCCGCTTAGGTTACTTTCTTCACATAGTTCTTTTAGCATTATTTCTAGTTCTTGTGGTGTTTCGGTGCACAGGAAGATATCGTCTGCGAAACGGAGATGGTTAAGATATTCTCCATCTATTTTCAGGCCTTTGTTCTCCCAGTTCAGTCTTCTGAAGATACTTTTGAGTGTTGATGTGAATAGTATAGGTGAGATGGTATCCCCCTGTTGCACTCCTCTTTTGATGTTTATTTTCTCGCTCTCTTTGTGAATATATACTGTCACAGAGCGGTCTGTGTATATATCTTTCATGAGTTGTATGTATGCATCTTCTATCCCTTGGTCTTGGAGTGAAGACAGTATTGCCTGGGTTTGTACCGAGTCGAAGGCCTTCTCATAGTCAATGAATACTATACAGAGTGGTATGTTGAATTCACGGCACTTCTCCGTCAGTTGATTTATGACATGGATGTGATCTGTCATTGAGTACCTGCCTCTGTATCCTGCCTGTTCTCTGGGTTGATTATCATCTAGTATTTTCTCGTCTGGCTGTTAGAATCTTTGTGAATAGCTTGTAGATGTTCGATACCAAGCATATTGGCCTATAGTTCTTTATGTCTTTTTGGTTGCCTTTTTTTAAAAATTATCACCATCTTTGCATTTTTCCAGGTAGTGGGGATTAGTCTTTCTGATATGCATTTTGTATACAGCTTGGCTAAGGCTTTGGCGATGGTATCTTCTCCTGCCTTCAACGTTTCGATGTTGACTTAGTTCCTGTTGCCTTCCCGTTTTTCCGGTTATTACATGTGGGGTTTAATCTGATCAATAAAGCAAATTAATTTTATATAATTTTGTCTTATATTATAATTACATTATAGAAAGCAGACATGTAATCTGACAGTGTTCAACTGGGTATACACACACAGCACCCTCATCCAGTATATTCTCAGTATTTTACTCAATATGCTTGTCCATTTTCTGTTTACATTTTAGGACAGCTCGGTACGTTACCTTGCCTCTAAGTGATGATGAGAGCATTGAGACACAAAATATTTTCAATTTGTTATCACAAGAGTTTGTCTGGAACATGAGGCAGCATGATGAGCCAGTCATTCCAGTACCATATCACAACCACACTTTCGCCCCTCTTCAATCTACACTCATTCCAACTTCAACACCTCGATCCAGCACACCTGCAAATACCACCCCAAGAATGACAACACCAGTACAAGGAACATCAACGTGTAGTACACCGATACCTTCCACGTCAAGAGCTCTTCCAACACATTCCACCCATCCGTCAGCTTCTCAGCAAGCTCCAGCCAGTAGCGGCAGCATGACGACACTAGCAACATGAATGGCTCACTTAAGTTAATTAGTGTAACGCTATACTAGTAGCAGAGTTAACCAACATTTGACAGCTCTAAGCAATTATTATGGTAGTCTTTGTCATGGCATGTGTCTACTATTGCGAGACAAAAGATGTTAATATTTATAAAACAGTAACAAAGTTATAAATAAACGAGACACACATATATAGAAATGGGAAAGTACATTTTTAATGCTCTCAATATGTAATTAGGAATTTTATATATAGATTTATGTGTCAACTTGATATATCAGTTAATTATATTATAATGGTTATACTAGCTACAAGTTTGCATTTTTTATGCACAATACGTAAACCCTGGAACAAACTATTATATCTGAATACGTGACAGAAACAACTCTATACAGCAGCACATCACTGTGTATTACATTTTAATGTCTGCACTAATATATGGAACTCAGATAACATGTATGATTTATGCACATGCTCTGTTTAGTCTGGATTAAAGATATTGTATTGAATTTTATTTATTTACATATTGAAAATAATTTGCTTTTGAAATTCCCCCATTGTCATATGAGAATGCACATGCACTCTGCATAGTGTGCGTTCGTTACAAAAAATAATGTTGCCAATATTAAACAGTCGCTTCTGTATCTGCAGTTTCACCCTTTGAACTGGCACTGGTTGCAGTGATGGAGAGGCTCGTTCAGCAAGTAGAGCACAACGGCTGTATGATTGCCCAGAACAATGTGCTCCTGCAACAACTTGCTGTGAGGGGTGGTACCAATACGACAAACACGTCCGCCGATCTTCCAACTGGCATCACCCTTCCCATTACCTCCTTGGAAGATCTACAGGCCGTAGAGACAACTCTGCAGGACAAGGCTGCCATCAAACAGATGGGATGTGTGTGTGTGTGTGTGTGTGTGTGTGTGTGTGTGTGTGTGTGTGTGTGTGTGTGTGTGTGTGTGTGTGTGTTATATATATATATATATATATATATATACATACATATATATACATACATATATATACATATATATATATGTATATATATATGTATGTCTATATATATATATGTATATATATGTATATATATATGTATATATATATATATGTATATATATATATATATATATATATATATATATATATATATATATATATATATATATATATATATATATATATGTATATATATATGTATATATATGTATGTATATATATGTATGTAATATATATATATATATATATATATATATATATATATATATATATATATATATATATATATATATATATATATATATATATATATATATATATATATATATATATATATATATATATATATATATATATATATATATATATATATATATATATACAGTATAGCTGTAGTATGACCTAAATTTGGGAATTCAGACAATCCTGACATGTGTTGTGATTGTCAAGGAAGTTGTGTTTGTGGTGTATTTACAAGTACAATTTAATGTTTATTTTATCATGTCATCTATTTGTCCGGAGGACAGATCCCATGAAAGTTGTTCATGACACTTCTCCATTGGTGTCTGTCCTGCAAAACGTTTAAAGTTCGGAAACTGTTTTCCAAATTCAGGTAAGAGTAGTTTTGGATACGTTATACACCTATATCCGTTATTTTCTACACTGGGAATAACTTTCATATGTATGCCATAGTGTAGTTAACATAGGTACACCCATGCATGGATGTGTATTACGTTTAATGCACTGTAGGGGACTTAATGTGTATTAGTCAGGTTATATCTGTGGAATAATTGTAAAACTGTTGTGTTCTACTACTAGTGCATGATAGGTTAGTAATTGTGAAGCAATAATTTGTTAGTTGTTATTGTATCTCTTGTGCCAAATTTATTGCAGTGTGACACCATATGTGAGTATGTCTTAGAATATGAAAGCAAAAAGTTTGTAATTATAGCATAGCTATATCATATATAATTGTTTAAATATACAATAACCAAGGTTGTATTTGAATTAGGACTATGCTGTCAATGCATTGTTATGAAAGTTAGTATATGATATTACACGAATCTCATTATGACTACACTCTCGGTGTCTATATATAAGAGTGGATCGGAATGTTTTTATGTCACAACAAAATGTTAATTTTATGTTTTCTTAAAGCTATATTCTTCACTCCAATGCTGCATTTATGTATACATAATGATATTACACAGTATTTTTGTACGTTCAACTATACTCGGGTGAAAACTTATTGTAACTTTACATTGTGAAACATATTTGAAATAAAATTAATATTTTTATTATAAATATGTACGTTTTTTGAAGGTTGGGAATATACTAGAATATGGTTGGGTAACGTTGGCAGATGGTTGGGACAAAGTTGGTTGATGGCTGGGGAAACGTTGGCTGCTGGTTGGCGCAACGTAGGCTGATGGTTGGGGCAACGTTGGCTGATGGTTGGGGCAACGTTGGCTGATGGTTGGGGCAACGTTGCCTGATGGTTGGGGCAATGTTGGTTGGTTGACGTAGGTGCAACGTTGGCCCAACGAGCAAAGTAACGTTGCTGCTGTTGGGCCAACGTTGCGTCAACGGTTGGCATATGGTTGGCTGACTGTCACTGTGCTAGTACTAGATGATATATCCATGCAGGAGCCATCCAGTGCACTCAAGTTTTCTTTTATTTTCGATTTTCCATGCGTTTCGGCCGTTTTTCCGAGAGGTAATGCGTCGTCGCTCATATTGATTTACTGTGTGAACGCAGTGCCAGGAGCTCGTACTCAAACCACTCTGCCACTGAGCCCCCCCCCACCACGCAGAGCAATGGCGGCGCCCAGCGTAGATAATGGCAAAGTTAAAAAGGATATTACAAAATTACCGTGGCGTTGCGCCCATCACATAAGGGTGATATATACTGTAAATGATATGTTATTATGTTTGGGCTATGGTTGTTCGAGTGCTTCACCGCCCCACCCCCCATCCACCCCCCCACCCCCCCCCCCCACCACCCCCTTAAGGTGGACGTATCAAGACGGCTGGCTGAACAAAATGCATGTGCATGCAACGTTCATCGATGGGTGCGCTGTCCTCTGGGTAGTGCCTTGGCCAGCATCTGGCACTGTACACGACTACCTTGTCCGGTTCCGCAGTTACCTAGACGGTCACTTAATTGGCGAAAAGTGACGTCTATCTGATGTTCGACAGATACATTGAGGGCAGTACTAAGGAGGCAACCCGACGCGGCAGGGACAAAGGAGCAAGCAGGGTCTACACATTACGTTGCACAGCTCGCCTGCCACCACAAAAAGTCGTCCTAACCATCACCACAAACAAAGATCAATTAATTGCTCTCATTGTCGAGGATTTGGTTTCGCACAAGGCTGACTTTCAAAAGCATAAACTAGTCGTCATTGGCAGAGACCCGGTTCCTGTAGAAATCACAAATGGTTGTGTAAACAAACGTCTACACATGGCTATAACGCAGGAGGAGAGAGACACTCTGATTGTGCAACAAGTTTCACGTGTAGAGGATGGTACCGTCCTGGTCGTTGCAGATGACACCGACATCTTTGTTCTCTTGTTGTATTTCTGTCACCAGGGCAGTATATCCTGCAAAGTTCTAATGGTTTCGCCAATTCAAGGACGAAGTGTCATAGATATCAACGCAGCTGCAGGAGAGCACAGCTCCATCGTCCCAGATCGACTAGCTGCTCACGGTCTCACAGGTTGTGATACTGTGGCGTCATACTTTGGCGTTGGCAAGGTTGCAGCTCTGAAAGTTCTGAGACATGGCCAACGTTCTCTCAACTTACTGGGAAACACAGGCTGACCACCGTTTTCGGAAGTAGTAGACCAGGCCACACACTTCATGTTGGCCTGATATGGTCAGCAAAGATGTCATTCGATGACGGAAGCACGCCAACAAATGTGGTTTTCTAAAGTAAGCAGAAGCAAGGCTTCCACACCAAAGCTGCCCCCCCCAGACACCTCGTTAGCCACAAGTGGGTTGCTAAAGCTGATCAAGTGCTCATGTCGGAGTGAAATGCCATGTAGCACGAACAAGTGCAGCTGCAACAGCTCTAACATGGCATGCACACCATTTTGCGCATGCCAGGGTGGACAGGCCTGCCAAAATGAGAGCGGCAAGTACGTCCTACATGATGAAGATGAAGAGGACTGATGCTTAGAAAGGTTAGAATTTCACGAAATACTGATCTTATGTAATTCTCCTTATACGATAACACATGGAAAATAATTGTTTTCATGTTCTTATGTTTTTTGTTCGCGGAACATGAAATATAGTCTTTTTTCGCATAGTCGGCAACCATTTGTAGCATACTTATGGTCCCCATCTTGTTTTCTTTACATTTTTTTCATATCAATTATGGGGGAATCGAATTCCTCATGTCTGGAAACATATAAAATAACATTTTAATCATGTATGTATCTTGTCTGGTTGCGAAGATATGATAAAAAGATTATTTTTGGCCGCCATTTTTTATTTTTTTATTTTTTCCAAAATGCTCAAGGGTGATAACTCCACACCCCTCTGGATGTCATTATATACATGCTAGAGATGAATAATCAACAAAGAAAAAACTATATCAGACAAAAAGGGGTTATGTCAAAAAATGCCATTTGGCTGCCGGGCTAGATTGACCTATTCAAGAACAAAGTTGATACCCTGTAAGTATCTCTGTGTAACACAGCATGTATTGCTGTTTAATGAATGTAGTTGCGGGGTCAATTACGCTGTAATTGGAATTGATTGAAACACTAACTGCAATTCCTGAAATGAAATTGGTCAAAATGTAATTGGTATTTTCAGTTACATTTTCAATTACAACATGTAACTTTTTAACTTAGTAGTATTTACTACAAATAATCAATACAATCTAATATGTTACATAAATCATATTTGTTTGCACATTATTTACCATAATGTGCAGAAATTAAATAGAACTGCTTTAAAATAAATGTTATGGTTGCTCTTTTCACATGGCTTTATTTTTAATTGGTATTTTTGAGGTGGAATTGATATTTGTCATTGGTTTGGAATTGGTATGACGCAATTGGCCCGTAGTCTGTTTGTGACGGCATCAGTAAGACCAGAATCAAACAGGAACTAGTCAGTTCTTGTGTATGTATAAAACCTTAGTCTTATAATACAACTCTACTCAGTTGTGTTTAACTTGTGTTGTACATAGACATAAGATAATAATATATAAATGGGAGTCTCCTGAACATTTACATTTTATTATAAATATTACATGCAGCTATAAATATATTGGTCAAGTAAATTTAATTAATTAAGAATATAGTTCTTGAATCCTATCATTGCATGTTAAACAGTGCTATTTACTGGTTGCTCTGTATTTTGTGTTAATTGTGCTTCATTGCTGGATCAGAATTAGAAGTTCTCACCTGGATCACCTCTATCTTAGGCATGTAGTAATAGACCTGATGAAGGGGTTACTTTTAAGTAGTGCTAGAGAATTTTATTACTGAAATTATATATTTGTTTTGACAATAATGTTTTGATACCATAATAAATGCATGACCTAGCTCATTCACAAACAGTTGCATGATTACATGTGGATCTGTCAGTTTAGTGAAGAAAACTAAGAAGACAATTACCTTTCTACTCAACACTTCAGATTAATATATAGATTCAGTGGAAGAGTCACGAAACATGATGTCTTATTAATTCGTGCATGCATGACATATATGGGTGGAAGGTCGGACTCTCAGTCGAGGGAAACCAGGTTCAAATTCTCTTTGCAATTCCGTTAGCCCATGTTGCCACAGTTCACTCAGCTATATAAATGATTACCTGGTTACAGACAGAGGTTGATATATGAACAAAATAGTAATTGCAGAGTGGCTGAATGGTTCCCAGAGAAGTCAAGATGGCATTGGAATAAACATGTCTACCAGGGGGAGAAGTGTAAACTGCTTTGAACAGTCCCAAGGGCCTCGCTATATAAGAATGCACCTTTACCTTTAAATACACATTGTTTGTACATACAGTCATGTAGTTATGGGCATACATAATTATTATATAGTAAGAACTTGAGAACATTATATAAACTGAGATACGGTATTCAAGATTTGTGTTAAACAGATGTTTCTGTCTTCTGCACTATCGTAGAATATGTTGTGAGAAAAATAAATTATGTTTAACGTAATGCAATACCTGTGTTTGTTTTAGAAATGTGTACACTCAAATCACGCGCGCGCGGACGCATGCACGCACGCATGCACACGCACGCACACACACGTCCCAGTTATGTGACGCATATGCCTATTGAAACAGGCTAACTATGCGACTGAATGATGGCAAACTATTTTTTAATAACTGTTCTAATTAACTTTAAAATAAATGTCTCGATCCAGTAATGTATTGGTCGGTTTTATATAGATAGATAATATAAAATACTGTTTTATTTACAACACATCACGTACACAGACTTGTAAAAATGGCATGGCCAGCGAAGAGTGTTAATTAGGTTACGTAAAGATTATAATATAAACTATGAACACCTAGCACTAGAAAGAAATTGCGCAAGTGCAATCATCTTATTTCCGTAGTGGACTAGTTTTGCCATGAATCTAATGAGGGCACGAATGAGTATTGTGTAGAAACCGTATTCCTCACAAATTCAGGGCACATACACAAATATTTGGTAAATTTACATATGGAATTGTTCACACGTAGAATGGGCAATGCTAGGCGGGAGAGTTTAGTTAGTGGTACCTCGCTAGGTGGCAGTAACTATCTGCCTCCTCACTGCATTTGGACTAGTCCTCGGACATTTACAACTTTGACTAAGCGTGCGTTCACAACTTTAACGATTAATTGCGAAACATATACTGCATTTGTAAATGCGAGTGAAATCCGTCCGTTCGCTTGTTAGTTTGCTTGTGCTAGTTGGCCAGCGAAGAGTGTTAGGTTACACAATGATTATAAATAAACCAGAAACACCTTCTTCTAGCGAGAGTAGTTCCGGTGCCTGACCCAGTTTCGCATCAGTGGACAAGAGGACTTGAGACATAACGACAGTGAATAGTTGAGTTGTCGTCAACGTTGGTGACATTTCGTGGATGGGCTGTTCAGGTGACAAGTTGTTGCTGCTGTCGCAATAGATTGTTATTGCTGGAAGACGTAGACCAGCTTTAGATAGTTCACGGTAAGTGAGACGTAAATCCTTACGAAGTTAAAGTTACTGTCATTTGTAAATTGCGACATGTGTGATGACGGTCAAGGTGTGTGCGTGATTCGGCCACGGTTGACAGGAGAAGGCGTGCGTCATACGTGATTAGACACTCGCTTTGCAGGAATCCATGGCTGCTTGGCGGTAGATATATTTGTAATCTGGTAAAACGACCGGAAACCAGCAACAGCCTCTCTCTATCTATCTATATATATATATATATATATATATAATATATATATATATATATATATATATATATATATGCGCAGTCAGTAGAACTTCCCACATACTACCACACCTCTCATTTTGTACAAAAAAACAGTGATCATCGGGTAACTTTTAGAAATCAAGATGACGGAATATGGATGATGATTTTTTTTTCAAAAATGGTATCCATCTAGTTACAATGCATCAGTCTGTTCCAATAGGTTATATTGTTCAACTTTCAATAATTTGGGTCTAGTCTCACATTTTACATGACCAAATCTTGACATCACTCTGTCATAGACTTGTCTCGTAACAAATTCCATGCATGATTATTTGGCACAAATTTGCAATTGTTACTTGTAGCATACTTTTGCCTGCTTCATGTACAGTTAGTTAGACATATGCTACAAGAATTACTTACTGATGTGAACAAATATCTCTGGTAAATACTCGTGACAAATTTGTCCCACATAACACACTACTTAGCAAATATATAATTATATATATATATATTTATTATATATATATATATGTATATATATATATGTATATATATATATATATATATATATATATATATATATATATATATATATATATATATATATATATATATATATATATATACATATATATATATATATATTATATAATATTTTTAAAAAGGAACTATTTTACCAGCTTCAGTTGAAATAAATGGTGTATTAACAAGGCTGTCACTACACCATTTTAAATATGGCTTGAATGGATTGATTTTCTGTTTTCTTGGGATTTGACGTGGTAATTACAACTGTACTCAATAAATGTTTTGGATTCTTTCTAAATATTTTGTTAGACTCACTTTGTCTTCATCAGACTGGCAAAGAATTCAAGAATACCCAGCATGTCACTAACCCCTATCGGCCATCAGTTAACAGAATACAGGACATCAGTGTACTAAGAGGGGTGTAGGAATACTAGACTAGAGAAAAACTGGTTTAGGAGGAAAATCAAAGAAGCAATAAACATTCGTCGAATGAAGTCTGTCCTGAATCAAGATGTCGGCCAGGAGCCCTGACATGCCCATTGCGATGTCAGTCTGCTGAAGAATGCAGAGAGATAGCCAGCCAAAATATTCTGAAAGAATATAAAACGGTTCTTCTCTTTCTATACCAGAGAGACTAGAACAATTTCAAAAGTTTGTGAGGTTTACATGAACAATAATCGTAATATAGGTAGCAGTTTTCATCTGCTACATTAACATATTTTACCAAGTGCTATAAATATTACCACATACACAATTGTATTGCCCTCTTGAACAAATGTTTCCTTGTTCCATGTTGACTTTGTATTGTTTATTTTGTGACAAAGTTATATTTACTCGCAGTACAGTGCCAACATCATCAAAATAATCTCCTGTAAGGTCTCTGTTAGCCTAGTGAATGAATGAATGAATAACTTTATTATGGCTACACATACATTTTAAGATACTTACAATATGATATGAGTCACAGATTATACAAATAGCGGAGCAACCAAGGAGATCCTCTAGAAACCCGCTTATGACGAGGACCACCCAGAAATAAATCAACATAATTATTTTGTTTCCTTAGGCTTAAGCCAAAAACATATACTAAGCAACATTATTGTAAGTGAAATACAATATAAAGTAAAAAAATAAAAAATTGCTTAAATATGTACATACAAATTGTAATTAGAATTTTATGAACGAATACTACACTAATAACCTAACTAATTATTGCACATGAATACATTACAATGTGAACATGAACACATTAAGTAATGCAGGAACCATGAATACATTAAATAATACACGAACATCAATTCATGGTTTTTTCTGCCATGTTAAAATAACAGTAGATGTAAAGTATATGTTATACAAATACAAATTGAGTCTCAAAAATGTTGCTTAAATATCAACATATAATTTGTACTTTGAATTATATGAACAAATAATACACTGTCATGTATTCATTAAATGTGAGCATGAATACATTAAATAATATATGATCCTGACTACATTAAATATTACATAAGCATGAAACACATTGGTCTTCTCCACCATGTGAAAATAAATGTAGATATAGAGTACATTTTGTACAAATACAAAGTTTCTTATTTGCAGTGTTTACTGTAAAGTCATTGATATTTAGAGAGTAACAATTCTTTCAGTTTATTTTTAAATTGGTTAATGAACACAAGCTGTTTTAATTTACTAGGTAATGCATTCCAGAATACTGGTCCTGAAGAGTTTATTGTACATTTCCTGCTGTTTGTTCTTATGTTTTGGATATAATAGCTATTTTGGTGTCTTAGATTATGTTTGTGGATATTTTGTATTCTCGTAAGCATTGATGACATAGAATCTGGGAGTTTGTTATCTGCTGCTTTATACATAAAAATACCTAGTTGATGTTTATATAGATCATCCAATTTTAATAGTTTTAGCTTTGAGAATAGAGGACTTTGTGAATTTGTGATTATCCTAATAGCTTTCTTCTGTAGTATTCTTAGTTTGTTTAAGTTTGTACAATATGAATTTTCCCACAGTAGAGTGCAATATTATAAATGTGATAAGATCAATGAACAATAAATAGTTCTCATTATATACATAGGGAGAAAATTTTTAATTTGTTAAGCATTCCCACATTCCATGCTACTTGTTTTGATAGGTTGTCAATATGTGTTGTCCAACTTAAGTGCTCATCTATAAATATCCCTAGGAATTTGGTGAATTTGACATGCTTTATTTTGTTTCTATCTACTTGTATTAAGGCACTGTTGATATTGTATTTTTTTCCTTTTGGTGTGAATATAATAAAATTTGACTTTTTTGTGTTTAGGGAAAGTTTGTTGGTATGGAACCATGTTGAGATTTTTTGTATTTCTATGTTTACCTCTTCGATGAGAGTGTTGAAGCATGTATGAGCATGAAAGAGACTTGTGTCATCTGCAAACAGTATAGGATTTAGGATATCTGATACATTTTCAATATCATTTATATATAAAATAAAGAGTAATGGGCCTAATATAGATCCTTGTGGAACTCCACATGTAACTGTCATATATTTTGAGTCTGCTTTGTTATACGATATATACTGTCTTCTGTTATTAAGATAGCTTTTATACCAGTTGCAGGCATTACCTCTTATACCGTAGCATTGAAGTTTATTTATTAAAATGTTATGATCTATTGTATCGAAAGCCTTGGAGAGATCAAGAAAAACACCTATATTATACTTTTTATGGTCCATGTTACTTGATATTTTATCAACCAAATCAATCAGTGCCATATACGTAGAATAGTTTTTCATAAATCCGTATTGTTTTTTGATATTATGTTGTGTTCTACTAAAAAAAATTTAAAGCCTATTGTACATTAGGCGTTCCAGTATTTTTGAGAGGCATGGAAGGATAGAAATAGGTCTATAATTTCAGAATAGTTCAGGGTTTTCACTTTTATACAAGGGGGTAACCTTTGCTATTTTTAGTTTGCTGGGCACAATGCCAGTCATAAGTGAATTATTGAAAGTGTGTGCAAATTTATTTGCAATTTGTGGTATAATTTGTTTAATAATGTGTGGATCAACATTGTCGAATCCACTTGATTTCTTTGAATTTGCTTTTTTTACTATGTTAATTATTTCCTCAGAATGTGTAGGTGTACAGAAAAAATTTGATGCATTTTTTTTTATAAATTGTGTTGGGTCATTACATGTTTGTGTTAAGTTTACATTAAGGCGATGACCTATGTTGGTAAACTAATTATTGAAATGGTCCACTATTTCCCTTTTGTCTGTACAGTGGGTACCATCTAATGTAATAAATTTATCATTTATTACAGATTTATTATCTTTGGACTTTATAACTTCATTTATGGTGCTCCATGTTTTTCTGCAATAATTTTTATATAGCTCAACTTTGTCTTTAAAATATTTTTTCTTTGACTGTCTGATTACATGAGTCAGTTTGTTTTTGTAATTTTTGTAGATAATCTCAATTTCAGTAGAAGGGTTGCACTTAAATATTTTGAACAGGTGATTTTTTTTGCCTACAGGATATTAATATGCCTTTCGTGAGCCATTCGCTTTTGCAGGTTTTCATCTTAAATTTTTTCCACGGTAAGCATTCATTTATTTGTGTGTTTAGTATTTCCAGAAAGGTATCATATGAAGTGCAGGGGTTTTGATCCTTGTACACCTCCTCCCAGTTTGAAGTTTGTAATTGTGTTTTTAATTTGCTTATGTTTGCTGAGCTAGCCATGCATTTGTAAACAATTTTGTACTCATTTTCTCTTTTTACCCCTAATTCATAAAAGGTAAATATCGGGAAGTGATCTGATATGTCGTTATAAAGGATACCAGATTTTATTGAATATTCATGAATGTTGGTTATAATATTGTCTATGAGTGTAGCTGTCTGTTTTGTGACCCTTGTTGGTTTGCTAATTGTTGGATAGAATGCATTGGCAAACATATTATGGATAAAATCTGTTGTTTGGTGGTTTGTGTCAGACCTAAGTAAGTCAATGTTAAAATGTGCCATTAATATGCATTTCTTTCTTTCATTTGAAATTCTTCCTAATAAATCATTAAATTGTGTATTAAATGTATTTATGCATGTGTCAGGCGGTTTTAGATAACACCAATAACAATTTGGTTTTTTCTGTTTCGACTTCTACAAATAATGATTCATATAGACAATTCTCAGAGTTTGTATTTATGTCATTTCTTTCCTTAAACTTTAACCTGTTAGCAATGTACATACCAACACCTCCTCCTCGTTTTTCCATTCTAGGTTTTGACAGAAATGTGTAATCTGTCATATTATAACTATCAATGCTTTCCACTGGCTTTATCCAAGTTTCGTTTATGCCTATACAGTCAAAGTTAACATTTAGTGATTTTAGACTATTAAAGTTTGTAAAAAAAATTTGATAAACTTCTACAATTTATTGTCAATGTAGAGAACTTACTGTTTGTGTGACATTTACACTGTAGGTTGTAAAGTTCAGAGTCGGTGTGATAATTACACTTTCTTAAACAGTCTTGTACATTACCTAGATAGTTTGTCTTACATCATCCATCAGTGTCTTCTATAATACTGTCTATGTTAAAACATGGATTTTTTTCGGTAGTCATGTCTAAGTCTAATTTCACACACAAGTACTGTTGTCTATGTACAGTTTCACGTGGGGCTTCCTATTCACTGTCAACACAGTTCACGTAAGTTAACAAGATCTCTTTCGTGCATGATTGTTTCCTTTCTTCCGCTGGTCAGTAGGCATATAATCCGTCCGTCAATCGTCCATGTCGATTTGACTCCATCAACTGTGCGCGCTTTCTGTAATAATTCCATTCGCTGTTTCGTCAAGTTCTCTGTAATCACCAGTTGTGTACCTTTTAGTTTGCGCTTTGCACCGAGGATCTATCGTCTCGCATCGTATGATTTCAGTTTCACGATAATCGGCCGTGGCTTTCCATTCGAGCTTCCGTTGTTGTGTCTGTGGCCAAGACGGTGGCTACGGTCAATGCAGTCACTCATCAGCTGCAGGCCGAGTTTCCCATTGCACACCGACAGGACTGCCTTGTCGGAGTCTGTCTGCTCCTCGGAGACACCGTGCAACAGGAGGCAGTTCCGACGGCTGTACTGTTCTTGTGTGTCACTGTCATCCCGTAGCTCCTTGTTTGCCCGTTCAAAGTCAACAACATGCCTCTCCAAATTTCGTATCGTATCTGTTGTGTGGCCATTGTCGACAGCACATGACTCGTAGATGTCCTGTTTGATGTTATCGAGGACACCGTTTTTAAGCACATTTTTGGCTAGCTTTTCAAGAAAGTTTGGGCTATCCATGAGTTTCTTTACGATCGCATGGATTACCGTCTCCAGTATTTTCTTCATGATGTCATCGTCATTCTGAATCAAGCTGAGGACGGCGGCTCGCACGTCGCCATCTTGAATGGTGATCGAAGCAGATTCTGTGGTTCTGCTTCGAAGTTCATCATTCACTTTAGTGTCCTGTTTTCGGTTTCTGGAAGACATGGCTGTATTCACAACAGCACTAGTTACCTGCTAGCGTAGTTTTTTCAGTATTTGTTCTCGCTTAAAGTGCTTTTTAGAAGTTTAGTTATAGAGCTGACTTTTCACTGAACACTAGCACGCCGCCATTTTGTTAATCACGCAACTTTCATGTTGCTGCAGAGCACCATGTGACACACAGTGCCTAGAATGTGAACAGAGTACTGTGTGACATACAGTCCCCATAGTCAATTTGTTTATCTACTTACCACTTGACAAGTAAACAGTAGGTTCTGTGGGCTGTGGCAGCCCACAGAACCTACTGTTTACTTTCAAGTTGCAACCACAATGGAGATTGGTTGTAAGACAGATAATTTGATAGAGAGAACATGTTACTAAGAAGCAGCTCACCTTCTAATGCCCTAATTGGCAATTCCACTCTGAACAATCACTTGGCGATTATTCTATTTATTAATTACATGTATGTGCACAACTAAAATCACCTTAAAGTCTTCATGATTAGAACACTTGGCCTGTAAACCTAAAAATAAAGAAATAACTTACCATGTCCTTGGGTGAATTGATGTTCCGGTTTCTTTGAATGTGATATTTAACATAATTACCTCTTAAGAAATTTTTTCTACTTCACGCAACTTTCATGTTGCTGCAGAGCACCATGTGACATACAGTGCCTAGAATGTGAACAGAGTACTATGTGACATATAGTCCCCATAATGTGAACAGAGTACTATGTGACATACAGTGCCCATGTGAACAACTTTACATAAGGCAGATACAGAGAAGACTAGGCACAAGAATTAAAGAACACTGATCTTGTTGCCAACCCCTCTCAGCCATCAGTGAACACAAAAAGAACACATATCATCAGTTTTCAGTGAAACGAAAGAAACAAGAATTTTAGACCTTGAGGAGAACTGGTTTAGGAGGAAAATCAAAGAAGCAATTAACCTGCCTGAACCAAGACTTCAGCTAGGAGCTCCCAACAGTTTTTTCCAGTTTGTGTCACATGACGTTTGTCACGTGACATGCCGATAGCAAATTCAGCTTGCATATGAAGGCCACGTGAAATGGCTGAGATGTTCAGAACGAACACCAAACAAGTTTCTTGACAGGTAATTATGTCAAAAACCTACCCTTCGTTAATCTGACAAAAACTGATAACTCTTCTCACACCTGGAATCAAAGCACATACATGTTACTGTTGTCAAATGTGGGAAAAGTTCTCCAGTTTCATTGACCTAAACTGAATCCTGAATATGTTGGGATCAGCATGTGACCAACAAGGAAATCTCCCAAAGTATCAATAACATCATCAATGAGTTGAAGCAAAGAAGGTGGATATGTCTTGGCCATGTTCTCTGCATTAACAGATATAGTTTTCCACGTGCCCCTTTATAATGGGTATCACTTGGAAAAAGAAAACGAGGCAGACCACTGGACACCTGGAGAAGAACTGTGGAAGAAGAAATGTACCTGACTGGGAAGACCAGGACAGTGCTGACTGGAGGAGATTTGTTGGTGCTTTTTGCTCCAGCATGAGTGATGAGAATTGAGAGAGATTGACCTAAAGTCTGAAATAGTAGTATCAGTATTATCTGTGGACAGCAAGCACAACAGCTGAAGGCACATGGTGATGTGTTGGTAAGCCAGTGCAATAGCCAATGTTCCCCTTGAATTGTGGGTTCAGACCACTATTGTTTTCCCATTGAAACCAATGCTAAAAGTCAGTTTACCCTGGGCTCAGAATTACAATCTACACTTTAATTGTTGTCTTGTCACTTCAGTAGCATTTTCATCAAATCATACAATTTTGTTTTCTAGAAAGTCAACACGGAAGATTCTCCCATCAGATCCTTCCATCATTGACATGTGTATTTATGCAACTAGACATTTCTAACTGGACACAGCACAGCCATAAGACTTGGTGTTGTAGCCAAATATGACCAAATACCCAAAGTTTATTTAGTTACAAAACAAAACATTGCCTAAAGGAAAAACCGTCTCAAAATCACAGGTACTTCATTCATATAACATGAACCTGGAAGTAAATTAATGATCCCTCCCTGTCACCATCACTGGTTGTTACACTCAGTTCACTGGTTTGTTCTGTCCAGTTCCATCTGGGCTGTGTTTACATCATTGTGGTTTATGGGGTAAGACCACAGTTGACCTTCCTGTTTATTGTTTCACACGAATGTAGGGCGTATTAAATTGCGATATGTGAATTTAAAGAATTCATGTGATGTGACATAAGTGCAATTGAGCAGGCATATTCACAGGTTTGTTTGTAGAAGCTATTGGCTGTGAAATGGTGCATTTTTTTGAGAGTTTAAAAGGCGGAGGGATTTATGGGAATTTTTCTGCTAGGGGCCACGTGGGCGCATGAATACAAGGCTATTTTTGTCAAAATTGATGGGCATCGCACGTCGGGGCGTTTTAAAAGAGCTGGAGGTATGTGATTTTGATAAAACTTGGTCAGCATGTCAATGAGATGATGGCAGTTGCTGTGAAAAAGTTTCAGAATTTTTAGTGGTCACGTTTTCTTATAATCTAACAAAACGTTAACATGGCCACCAATGCAATTTTCAACTGTGGTCTGACTCCTTATATGTGACTTTGTCACTGTGAGTCAGTGGCTTTCTCTGTTGATAAATCACTTGATCCTGACATGTCCAGCTGACAGCTTCTAGTGCTCCAGTGGATATGAACAACTGTTGAACTCTGGGTTAGGAGAAAGCACATTGATTTATTGCAACAAATGTGTCTCAATTGCCTGTTTACTGCCAGAATGTACAAGGTAAGTACACATACTAAGACTGGGTGTTACAAAGTTTATTTAGTTACAGTTTCATAAGAATTTGCTTTCAGAAAATATATAATTATTTCTTTGACTAATAATGATCATTAAAATCAAAAATGTTTTGCTGTTAACTCAATATCTGAGGACTGTTTGCTGCTTTCTCTTTAGACTTGGATGTTTCCCTGATTGGCCACCAAGGGGCACCACTACAGAAATGTAATTCATCCCGCCTGCCAACCAACACAATGAATGCCCCCCTGCCTCTCAGTCTCATGGCTCCACACAGACCCTCAGAGGGTGACAGCCCTGTTAGAGCAGACGAGACAGACGGCTACCTGCAGCCAGCGCCACCTATTGTTATTCCTCCACAGAACAGTGCGGGGAAACAGCCGTATAAAAACGGGCACGACTCTGGTAAGATTTTCAGTATTTGCCTTCACAGATATTTTTAATATTATGTGTATAAATATCACGTATATAAATGTAATTATTCAGTCACCTTGTAAGCAATCTAATCACAACTATTGAGGATACCTTAACCTTTGAGTAAATCTCAGTAGTTGTGATTAGAAGCACATTGTTACTTCATTATTCCCTACTAACTTGATGGACATTTTCACGGGTATAATGAGAGTTTCCAAGGGTGGGGTAGGGTGTATACCCTGATTACCCTCTGGGAAACGGTTGCTATCTATTTGTCCAGGCTGGAAATATACTTTCTAAGATGTTTGGGTATGGACTCGATATAGCACTTACAATGAACATGTTTGGTGGCACTCTAGTTTCCTGAAAAAGATGTATATTTGATTGTGCAGGGTTTTGATTAATAATTCATATCCGTATTTCAATACCGTATCTTCTCTAAATGTAGAACAGGTCGTTCTTGCTTCCATAAGGTTGCAACCTATGCCATAATGGTGTAACCAACTGTGGTGTTCAATAACATATGGCTTCTTGAGCACCTGTTACATAAAGGTTGGATGACACCACAACTGTCAGTCTAACTGAGCTGTGTATTTTTGGTGGCAGTTTCCATGGGAAGTGAAGAGGGGCATAGGTTACTCTCTGTGAGATATCACTTTCACTGATTGTGTGATGTGCATGTGTATTCCAAGTGTACTGGTTGGGACTGCTTGTATTGCATGTTTGGTATCTGTCTGTCTGTATGTCATTGGTCTATGAGCAAAGGGTTTCTTACTACTCAAATGTTGCTTCAGTTGCAGGTGCAAAATTATCATCTTCCCAGTCTGTCTACAGTCTGTCTACAGTCTGTCTACAGTCTTTCTACAGGAGTCAGACCACAGTTGAAAATTGCATTGGTGGCCATGTTAACGTTTTGTTAGATTATAAGAAAACGTGACCACTAAAAATTCTGAAACTTTTTCACAGCATCTGCCATCATCTCATTGACATGCTGACCAAGTTTTATCATAATCACATACCTCCAGCTCTTTTAAAACGCCCCGACGTGCGATGCCCATCAATTTTGACAAAAATAGCCTTGTATTCATGCGCCCACGTGGCCCATAGCAGAAAAATTCCCATAAATCCCTCCGCCTTTTAAACTCTCAAAAAAATGCACCATTTCACAGCCAATAGCTTCTACAAACAAACCTGTGAATATGCCTGCTCAATTGCACTTATGTCACATCATATGAATTCTTTAAATTCACATATCGCAATTTAATACGCCCTACATTCGTGTGAAACAATAAACAGGAAGGTCAACTGTGGTCTTACCCCTACAGTCTGTCTACAGTCTGTCTACAGTCTGTCTACAGTCTGTCTACAGTCTGTAGCCAGTGCAACATCACTTGATTAATTAAATCACTGTGCACTGGGTGATCCCCAATGCTAAGCCTGAATCAGAGTAGCACTGATCAGCTAGCTGTTACCCTTGCACCATTTGGGATCTGGGTCTCTTGGTGTGAAAATTGTTTACAAACAAATATTGCATTATGTTTCAGTGGGTAAATGAATATGATTGTGTGGATGGAGCTAGTGGCAATTACATGGCAATCAATAAAATGGCAGTTCACAATTGACAGTGGTCTTTGAAAAACTAGAAAGAATGTTAATTTAAAGGTGTGGAAAAGTCTTACTTTAATTGAGGGCAAGGGAATTTAAATGTAAAAAAAAACACTGAGAAATTATGGGTGTATGTTAAAGTTTGTGAAAGTAATTAAATAGTCTGTTCTCATAACATCATAGTAATTCAGTAGTGTAAAAAATATTTTAATATGAAAGTTGAAAATAAAATGAAATCCTTGTTTAAATTAAATAATTTCACACGTGGTAGAAACAAATATTTTATAGCTGAGTGCAGAAAACACCTGTTTGCACAGGAATTAACTGATGTGAAGTGTATAATGAGCAGTCTTAATGATTGGACATTCTATTTATGTAACACCTGAATGGCCAAGTACACTTTGTGTGAGTCTGTGCTCCTGTGTACACATGCCTGGAGGAACAAAGGGTTGATGAATAGTTGTATGTATTCTGTGTTCCGGCCATGCATGACGTCTAGCAGGAATGCCATCCAGGGTGACAACCTCCTGGTGCTGTGTGTACAAGGAAGCCAGAGTTATCACTGATGTGTTTTTTAACGTATTTACACAGCTACTGTTACACAGTAAGTCTTTCACAGGTGTCAATTCAAGCCACCTTCATTCCTGACACCAGTTGTTGATATTGTCAATCGGGTGACCCAAATCTGTCATGGTCTTTGTATTGTGGGTTGTTGGCCTAGCTGTGGGGTAGTCCACACCTCTGTGTGGTTTGACTTTTGGCACAGCTCCAGTGTAGAGCACTGCTGCAGCCATTCCTTGCTAGATAGCCAGTAAATTCTGCAAACTGCACTTTGGACAAGTTCATTAGGGTAAGGTATCAACTTTCCAAATACTCAGAGGCATGTGCCTGAGCCACTGTTGTTTCTCAAGGTCCACCCACAGCTGCAGCACAGTTCTCAGATGTATTAAGAGGATTTGTATTTGCACTAGTTTGTTGTTGATTGTAAGTATCTATTTGGAATTAGACTAGCATGTCAGTTTCTAAATTCTAGCGTTTCAACCTGCAAGTGTCTTTACTCTTGTAATCTATGTGTAATTAATTGTTTACTTGCTGTGTAGAACAGTTTTGTGTGCTGGTTTGTAGGTAATCATATGTGGTTGTCATGGATCTTACAAGTAGTGCCTAATGATAGGTATTTGCACCTATCCTGTGCCTGTGACAAAACTAACACAATAATGTCAATGAAAACACTTATGTTACAAAATTAACAATATTTTGTGACATTACATATTTGCGTGTATTATGCATCCATAATACATTTGACTGTTTAGTTTGTTTGGTAATTTATGAAGTTAGGTGATTTGTAGAATTAACCAACAATTGGAAGGGTTGTTTACAGAAGGGAGACTGCAACAATGCTGCTTTTAAATATTTCACTTCAGCCAGCCCCTTTCTGTTCTCATACCAAGTACACATTCGTGACCTCAATGATTACCCCAGTATATGATTATTACCCCAATATATGATCATTATCTGTGTCAATGGTCTCTTGTGTTACCAGTTCAAAGGTGGAATTAGAAAGTGTCAAGATCTACATGTGTACCAGTTGCTTTTGCGTTATAAATGTCTACAGGCTTAAATTAACTTTGGAGAATGTAGGTGAATGTAGGAGGTGTCTATGTCTGCATAATTATTAACATTTAGTGTGGTTGGCATGTCATGTACATCTACCAACAAGTGTGTATTGCATGTTTCATCAAAGTGTTATTTTATTATTCACTAATCCTGTGTTATGAATGAAGCTCTGTGGAGAATAGGGCTTGTTTTTACAACAAGCCAACATTTAGTGTTGATTGTGGGTCTAATCTACCCCAAGGGACCTGTGTGAACTCACCACCTGTGGCCATTGTCCTTTCATTGGCTTGCTCAGTACCTACTGATGCACTGATGAATGTAGTCAGATTAGCAAACCATCATTCTAGGGTGAAGTGATTCTAGGGTGAACGGACTATTTGTGGAGGGTTACATTCACAGATTTGGCATCGTTTGGAGCTAGGTTGTTGATGGAAAATATGTGTGATTGGTTGAGTAATGGACTAGACTAGTAGAATTAATTTAATAAGTCAGACAAGTCAGTATGACATTACCTGTCTGTCACCATTTGGTGTCTTTCCATCCAGAGGCTAGTTATCACGTAGTAACATACTGTCATCTTTGACGTGATTGTGTAAATTTATTGTGTGTCTTTCTTTTGTTCATTTTGTTGTAGTTTAAGTGTATGGGACTGGAACTCGATCAACAGATGATCACACTTTATTTCTGTATATAAGGATAAACAGTTAACTATAAGTTCTCCATTTGGCACATACTGTCATCTACAATAATTTCATATAGTCACTTCACATGTTGGAAATATTTTCAGATGGAGTGAAAAGTTAAACACGTGATACTGATCAGTGAAGGTGTATTTGACAGTGCCATGTCGCATTGTTTTTTCTTGAAATTTTCTATAATAATAATTTTCTTCTCAGTGATTCTTGGGGTGGAGCTATTCCAAAACATGTTAAAGCCCCAACACATTTCCTGGTCATTCACTGCACAGCCTGCCTAGATAGACAAGCTATGCATCTTGCCTTGTCACAACCATGCAGGACCATTCAGGGAGGGTCCCTCGGGGAGCATGGTCCTGATGTCCTAGCTGGACCATTCAGGGAGGGTCCCTCAGGGAGCATGGTCCTGGTGTCCTAGCTGGACCATTCAGGGAGGGTCCCTCAGGGAGCATGGTCCTGGTGTCCTAGCTGGACCATTCAGGGAGGGTCCCTCAGGGAGCATGGTCCTGGTGTCCTAGCTGGACCATTCAGGGAGGGTCCCTCAGGGAGCATGGTCCTGGTGTCCTAGCTGGACCATTCAGGGAGGGTCCCTCAGGGAGCATGGTCCTGGTGTCCTAGCTGTGTGGTTTGGTCTCTCTAAATAAATATTATTAAGACAACAGAGGGGGTACAGATATAAAGAAGAACTATCAAAACTTCACTTTGTTAACCAACCTTAATCTTTATTATAACAATCAATATTAAACCCTGACAGTCTACCAGTTCCAGCCAAGCTTAGAACACCTACCAACAGCTCACCAGCATACCCAGCCCTTGGCTGAGAGGGAAACCCTCCTCAGCCTACACCACTGCCTGCATGCCACTTCACTCTCTGACTGCAACTTCCCTGTCTTCCTCCCTGTCTACAACACTATATAAACATCCAAGCCTGGCTGATCAAACACTCACTAACCAGTCATTATCTCTCACTTTCCCACCTTCTTGTTTGAACAGACTAACACCACATGTTTCTCATGAGGCAACAGTCCTTTGGTAATTAATTAACACTTATACTTGTCAATCTGGTGACCTTGGCTCTTATCTAACATATCCCAGAACTGATACCCCAGCACTGACACTGGCAGGATTCTTAAAACATGTAGTTAGATATAATAAGTATAACTTATAAGATAAGATAATTCTTTATTGTCTCAACAATGAAATTGAGAAACTTGTCTCCAGTAAGAACAGATATGACTGCAATATATACATAAAACCATTCTATAAAAGCCGCAGATAAGTAGACAGTGAAACAGATTAATAATAATAATAAATAATAAATGCACAAATAAATAAATAGACATTGCATACACATTACATGTTATGCTAGGAACGACAAGTGACACTGTTGCAGGCATCATGAGTTAAGTTGTTTAATGGACAATGGCACAAATGAGTATTTGTATCTGTTAAGCCTGCACGGAGGAGTTCTATAGCATCTGCCAGATAGCAGGAGCTGAAATTCATTATGTAAAACATGTTTGGTATCATAAATAATCTTGATTGACTGTCTTCTTAATGTCTATTAAAAAATCTCCTGAATGGAGATCATGGGATATGTAGAACCTGTTATTTTCATGGCAGTTTTCATCAAGCAAGAAAGCTGTGATTTCAACTGAACAGACACATTGCCAAACCAAGCAGTAATCCCATAGTGCAGTATGCTTTCAATAATGGAGCAATAAAAAAGAACAGGTATTTTCTCCTCGGCAACAATACATTTAGCATCAAAAATCATCTCTTGAGTCTTACTAACATTGAGTTTGAGGTGGTTGTTGTCACACCAATGTACAAAGGTTTTCAGAAGTGTACATACTGATGTCAGAATCAGCATGTAACATACTACGAATAGCCGAGTCATCAGAACATTTTATTATGTAGTTGTTAATACTGCTGCTGGTACAGTCATTTGTATACAGAATGTACAAAATTGGCATACTGACACAACCTTGGGGTGCACCGGTATTTGTTACCACAGTTTGGGAAAGAGTCTGAGTTACTTTAACAAGCTGCACTCTGTCTGTTAGAAAAGAATGATACCACTTGATGATATATGGATTGACATTAATTTGTTTCAGCTTAGTGAGCAGGGTGTGAGGTTGGATAAGGTTGAACACTGAGCTAAAGTCTATAAACAGTAGTCTAGCATAAGCCTTGGGCTTGTCTAAGTGTTTCAAAATTAAATGGACAACAGTGTTGACAGCGTCGTATGTTCCTCTGCCATGCCTGTAGGCATATTGGAATGGCCCGGCCCGGCCTGTGCAAGGTACTAATATGTGGTGTCCATATATGTCCTGCATTCTCCATTGCCACAGCATTCTATGTCTACTGCAGACCGCGCATCTCAAGCACTCACTTCTCCTGCAGTCGCCTATCTCTCGCAGTCGCTTCTCCTGCAGTCACCTATCTCTCATGGTCGCTTCTCCCACAGTCGCCTATCTCTCACGGTCGCTTCTCCGGCAGTCCCCTATCTCTCACGGTCGCTTCTCCCGCAGTCACCTATCTCTCACGGTCGCTTCTCCCACAGTCACCTATCTCTCACGGTCGCTTCTCCCGCAGCCCCCTATCTCTCGTGGTCGCCTATCTCTCACGGTCGTTTCACCCGCAGTCACGTGTCTTGTGGTTGCTTCTCCCACAGTTTGCCTGTCTCTCGCGGTCGCTTCTCTCACGTTGCATTTTTCGTGCTCTCATCTCTTCCTCTCCTGAGTAGCATTTCTTGCAGTCACATTTCCTGCAGTCTTATCTCTCTGCAGTCACATTTCCTGCAGTCTTATCTCTCTGCAGTCACATTTCCTGCAGTCTCTCATTGCAGGCTTGAGCTGGGTATGAGCTGCAGTTCGGCTGGCTGGACTGCAGGTCAGTTTACTTTATCCATACACTATAACATTTTGATTCAAGATAATAGTCATAATACCCAAATTTGAAATAAAACAAAACTAACACATAACCTGACAATTTTGAAAAATTCCCCTACCTGGATTCTCTGCCTTCCTCCCTGTCTACAAAAGTATATCACATCCAACCCTGGCTGACCAAACACTCACTAACCAATCATTATCTCTCACTTTCCCACCATCTTGTTTGAACAGACTAAATAACACTACATGTTTCTTATGAGGCAACAGTTCCTGGGTAATTAATTAACACTTATAATTGTCATTTTGGTGACACTGGACCTTGGCTCTTATCTAACACATCCCAGAACTGACACTGGCAGGATACTTAAAACATGTAGTTAGATATAATAAGTATAATTTATATCTAAGTGATTACATAATTATATTATAAAACTGATATGGTAACAATTATATTATAACGAGCCTTACGACACTGGTGCAATGGAAGATCCTTGGGAAATCTCTTTCAGTTTCCACGTATATGGGCTATCACAGTTTATGTGCTTCTATGAAAGGTTCTCAGGTGAATGCCATTGCATTCAGTGTGTGAGGAAGTATGACTCACTCGGCCTGTTTTTGTTGTGTTGCCCAGGCTGTGTTCACTAGTGATCTACTATAGAGGCTGATGATAAACTGAGCCACTGCTGCAGACATTGTAATTTACTAATTTACGTCATTCTGCAGGTGTCATGACTCATAGATAAATCCATGTAGCAAGTCACACAGCTACCCTCTAGGTGGGATCTTTTTCTTTCAATATCATAGACACCAGGTAGAAGGGACCAATGGTTTTAATGTCTTTTCCGAAAGACACAAGCAATATGAGGTGAACTAAATTGCCCAAGTTTTGAAACAGCAGAAGATGAACTTGAATCCTGGTGTCAGAGGTTAAGTAATATAATGTTGTTTGTATATTGTAACTTGAAGGTCATCACCATCATTCCTATGAATTTTTTTTAATGAAATATAAATGCTTTATTTATTTTAGCCAACTTTTACATTAAAAGGCCAGCAGTCATTCACTTTGTAGGTTATAAATATAGAATGAATATAAGTATGAATATTAATTTAGTGTGCCCTTTTCCCTTTTGTTGGAGTGGTTTGACAAGGATGAACAAAACTACACTAATTCATTGATTGTCTTTTCAGCTAAATGTTTACGTTTGCCAAACATATACAAAGCATGTAAACAATTACAGTTAATTACCCAGAACAAGAGCAACATTTCTAAGTACAGCTGGTGTATGTATATTCATAGTAAATAAATTGCATAATAACACATTTTATGAAGGGGGCAGTGTGGGCCAAATTCTATGGCGGAGTCCATATTCCACAATATAATATTCCACAGGAATATGAGCTCGATTCCCTGAGTATTTAAGTGCTAGTGAAGTTTTAGTTGTATTATTAATATTGAATGCAGATATAGTGTTTGAAAGTTGTTTGTTCTTAAATAAATAGTCACTTAAACAAACAAACAAACATCACTGTTGACATTTCTGCAACATGCTGTCATAACGTGTCATTTTTGGAAGCCCCGCTGTATTAAACGTACACTAATGATTCTTTATTAACATTGTTATTATTCCGCTTAAAACATATCATAAAACTTACTTCATTGTTTTAAAACTTTAATTACAGTTTTTCAGTATTTAAAAAAGGATGTGTGGATTAGGAATGAAGTTACCAGATGACACCTCTAATTGTGATGTATGTTAACCTAAATAAAAATCAACTACATGTATGTAAGTTAAACATTTCTGGATCCAGGAAGATATTGTTGTGTCTTGAAAAAACATCAACATTTAGAGAAAAAGAATTCAAAGTCCTGCCATTGTGAAACTGAAACAAGTTGTTGAAAAAACTAAACTGGGTTATAAATATCTGCATTGTTCCATAGTTCAACAGGATGTACGCTATGTCGTGTCAAGGTCTGTGGTAAGAACTTGACAAGTATCGCATTCACTTTCGTTGAGACAGTTACTCTGACCAACCACTTCAGTAGTTATTTCTGTGTCACAGTTGCATTTTAATGCTTCTGTGTTTTTGTTTTGTTTTCGTCCTCTTTGAAAGAACATCCAGGTGAGCTGCTCCATTGGAGATCAAGGCAGTGGGCTTTCATCTCTTCTCTGTTTTTAGAACATTAGTTAATGAGATCAGCTGGAAGGACCCAGTCTTCGATGTTTTACTTGAGGTAGCTGTGCCGGTCAGTGCATTGCCTACCACTGGTTGTCAGTGTTCTTGTGCAAAGTGCAACAGTTGCAGGGTACAATGAACCTATGGAAAAGATAACACATTGATAGCAGAATTTTGCCTGACACTGCACTAGAACGTTATGAGCTGCCAGAAATTATGCAATATCTTGGATACTATCTTGGAATTCAGTATTTGGAAAGCAGAGTTAGGAGTTACAATAGTCCAATGGATAACCAAAGGAATGACTGAGAAATTATAGAATACTGTAGTAGCATCAGAGCTGTGTATGGGAACATGTGTATACAACACAGTTTCCTTACATTCTAGTTAAGGTGTGTCAGTATTTGTTGTGATGAATATGCTCGAATTGTTTTGTGTTTTTACTGCTTTCTGTTGCTGGGTCTTTTCCTTTCTGTGAGGAACAGTATCACAGTGGATGGAACATCTTCTGTGAGGAACAGTATCACAGTGGATGGAACTTCTTCTGTGAGGAACAGTATCACAGTGGATGGAACGTCTTCTGTGAGGAACAGTATCACAGTGGATGGAACGTCTTCTGTGAGGCACAGTATCACAGTGGATAGAACGTCTTCTGTGAGGCACAGTATCACAGTGGATAGAACGTCTTCTGTGAGGCACAGTATCACAGTGGATAGAACGTCTTCTGTGAGGCACAGTATCACAGTGGATGAAACGTCTTCTGTGAGGCACAGTATCACAGTGGATGAAACGTCTTCTGTGAGGCACAGTATCACAGTGGATGGAACGTCTTCTGTGAGGCACAGTATCACATTGGATGGAACGTCTTCTGTGAGGCACAGTATCACAGTGGATGGAACGTCTTCTGTGAGGCACAGTATCACAGTGGATGGAACGTCTTCTGTGAGGCACAGTATCACAGTGGATGGAAAATCTTCTGTGAGGCACAGTATCACAGTGGATGGAACATCTTCTATGAGGCACAGTATCCCAGTGGATGGAACTTCTTCTGTGAGGCACAGTATCACAGTGGATGGAACATCTTCTGTGAAGCACAGTATCACAGTGGATGGAACATCTTCTGTGAGGCACAGTATCACAGTGGATGGAACATCTTCTGTGAAGCACAGTATCACAGTGGATGGAACATCTTCTGTGAGGCACAGTGTCACAGTGGATGGAACATCAGACTTGATATGATGTGGTTTTGAATCCGTCTGATGTACAATATTAAAATCGCTTCAAATCTGGAGAACAATGCGTTGACTACACTTCTGTAGTACTCTATGTACTCACTGGTCGAGTGAGTAAAAATTCAGTTATAAATCTCGACCTGGCGAGCGCAAAGAAGACGGACAATCAAAATATATTTTGTTGTGAGAAATGCCTCTTGGACCATTGTGTGCGGCCCCGAAGAAGACAAGAGGGAGGCATGTAGGCCTATCTAACACGATGATGTGGGTTTGAATCCTCTTGCTGCCGTTTTGAAGCTTGGACAATCTTGTTCACTTCACATTGCCTCAGTTCACTCAGCTGTGTAAATGAGGACTGGGCTAGACGGTGGATATGTGAATGAATAGTGTTCATGCAGTAGTTGCAGTGAGGGTGAATGAATAGTGTTCATGCAGTAGTTGCAGTGAGGGTGAATGAATAGTGTTCATGCAGTAGTTGCAGTGAGGGTGAATGCTTCCTGTAGAAGTCAAGTTGGTGTTGAAAGGAACGTACATTTTGAGTACTAAGGACCGGATACCATGCTATGTAAAAACTGTTTCAGGTAGGTGGGGTTACTGCCCTGTTGATTGTTTAAATGTAATGTTTTAGGTGTTGATGTAGATCACCCAGAGTTGTTTAGCAACGCATCAGGCCGAGGCTCCGTGCCAAGCATTCACAGACCAACCAGCTCAGGAAGCGTGGCGTCGTTCAACAGCATTCACAACCCAGGACTGCCGGTGCCCCCTAGTGGCAGCCCTGCTGTTGTTTCACCGCAGCGGTTTGCTCCGAACTTTGCCAATGGTAATAGACTTGTTCGCCAGTCGCCGGCACCGAGCTTACAGAGTGTAAATGCTTCCACCTGGGGGCGGCAACAGTCAACACAAAAACTACCGAACTCTTCGTCAGGAGATATTAAACCCACAGCAATACCGGCAAGAATGTCTGGCGAAATGATGAAAAGACCTGATAGTTTGTTGAAGTCACATGACTATGAAGAATTGCCAAGTTCCAGGTATGTTGACTTAAAAAGTACAAAATCCAGGGATGTAACAACAGTTCAAACTATCAGTGCATTGCAATAGTGAAAATGACGATGCAGTACTATCAATAGTAAATTGAGGCTGGGCTACTTGTGTCACTGTAATAATATAAATAAACATGTTTTTCAACTATATTAAATAATTTTATTTATTTTTTTACCTAACATCAATAGTCATCAATTAGAGCAGCATCATTCACGGATTCAGCATGTTTAATGAACTACTTCCAGGGTGTACATAATAGCTCCACCCATCAGTTGGGACTGTTTTCCTGGTTATTCATTATTCCGTGATACTATCGCAATAGTTATGAAACTATTGCGATAGTATTGCAATAGTTATGAAACTATCATGATAGTATTGCAATACAGCTGTCGCGATGCTATTGCAATAGTTATACAGCTGTTGTGATACTATCGCAATAGTTATACAACTATTGCGATGCTATCACAATAGTTATACAGCTAGCTCAATGCTATCGCAACAGTTATACAGCTAGCAAGATGCTATCGCAATAGTTATACAGCTAATGCGGTGCTGTCGCAATAGTTATACAGCTAGCGCAGTGCTATCGCAATAGTTATACAGCTAGCACTATAGTTATACGGCTAGCGCGATGCTATCGCAATAGTTGTACAGGTAGCGAGGTGCTAGTGCAATAGTTGTACAGCTATCGTGATGCTAGCGCAATAGTTATACAGCTAGCACGATACTGTCACAATAGTTATACAGCTAACGCGGTACTTTTGCAATTGTTATACAGCTATCGCAATACTATTGCAATAATTATACAGCTATCGCCATATTATCGCAATAGTTAAACAGCTATCGCGATACTATCGCATTAGCTATACAGCTAGCGCGATACTATCACAATAGTTATACAGCTAGCACGATACTTATTACTATCACAATAGCAGGGCATGAAATAAGCAGTATCGCATTTTGTGATGCATATATTACGGTTTGCTAGTCAACTGCATTTTTTTTATTGCAAACTTTGCAATGCAATAATTTAATGCAATAAATTTTTTTTTCTCGATCAAGCGGTAACTGTCGTAGCGCCATAGGCATGGGCACTGCCATTTACTAAAATGCAGTTTTACCAATGCATAGTCCTCTAGTGCAATACTTCCTAGAGGGGTTACATCAATTCATTTGCATGTGTGTGGCAGATTTTTTTCCAGTACGTCTACCAGTACCGGGTCTTTCCGAAAACAAAATGACGCTACTAACGCTCACAAAACACCTGCAATGATATCTACTAACTAAGAGATGTCTTCAACAACCAAGACGAATGCTACATGAAAAAACAAAACCTGACTTATCTAGAAATAAGTAGACAGATGAGTGTTCATAAACTTGACACAGTGCCCCTAGCACTTGTTGGGTTGACACCGCAATAAACAAATGGCTGCAATTGTCCATGGTGTATAGTGGCAGAGCAGGAGACAACTTGGTCTTAGAAGAAATCGTGTTTTCCGGTGAACATTTTGAATATTCCGTGCAACATTTTAACATATGTTGCTGCTGGATGTGCTTTGTGAAGAAAAAAGTTTAAATTATTATTATATTTGTAACAAATTTTTTTGCATCAGGCTCCCTATTTCATGTATCAACTCCAAATTCCTGATATGCCATTTTATGGCATCAAAACATCCCAATAACAACACCTTTTCCACATATAAATTCCCATTAATTCAAAAAGCAAAGCTGTCGATGTCTTCACATCCACCAGTACTGTTGACGTCTTCTTCGCAAAGAAGCCTCGTCGTCCAGCTATACGGGCCACGGAAACGACCAGCTAAGGGAGAGCACGACGCTGCAGAGGCGGCCAAAGTTGCGAGGATCACCTGATTGGCTGCACTGTGCTACTGACACTGTGAACAAACATTCAATTTCATTGTACACTATGCGAATGTATAAAAGTGCAAAATCATGAAATGGTGTTGTTTTTATAACTCCCCAATTGTTGCTATGCAAAACTCATTTTGCATAGCAACAATTGGTATGCAATTTTTTAGATTTATTTCGTGCCCTGCAATAGTTATACAGCTAGCACAATTCTATTGCAATAGTTATACAGCTAGCGCGATCCTATTGCAATAGTTATACAGCAAGCGCGATTCTATCGCAATAGTTCTACAACTAGCACGATACTATCGCAATAGTTCTACTGGTAGAGCGAAACTCTCGCAATAGTTCTACAGCTAACGCGATAATATCGCAACAGTTATACAGTTAGCACGATACTATCGCAATAGTTATACAACTAGCGTGATACTATCGCAATAGTTATACAACTAGCGTGATACTATCGCAATAGTTATACAACTAGTGTGATACTATCGCAATAGTTATACAACTAGCGTGATACTATCGCAATAGTTATACAACTAGCGCGATACTATCGCAATAGTTGTACAACTAGCGCGATACTATCGCAATAGTTATACAACTAGCGTGATACTACCACAATAGTTATACAACTAGCGTGATACTACCTCAATAGTTATACAACTAGCGTGATACTATCGCAATAGTTATACAACTAGCGTGATACTATCGCAATAGTTATACAACTAGCGTGATACTATCGCAATAGTTATACAACTAGCGTGATACTGTTGCAATAGTAAAACTATTCCAAATAGTCCCTCAACATAAGTAAAGAACTGTTAAAGTTGTTGCTGCTGAAGTTTGCATAAATTGATCAACAAATTGTCAAATACTTTGATCTATGACCAAACCCTTTTAAAGGTACAAAAGTCTGATCGTAAAATAATGTTTTGTATAAAATATATCCTAATATGTTTACCACTGAATGTTTTTAATGAACCATAATTATTTTATAATATAATTTGACTGTGATCTGTTTAGTTTGAATATTTCGACTCAAATATCATGTTTAAACTGGATGTTGAATGCTAGGTCGATATTTATCAACAGATTATATGAACAAACTAGATGCTGTCCTCTTTTTCCCTGACATCTAGGTTGAGTCTGGCATCGATACTGTTTGTAATTTTTTTTTTCTTCCAAATTGTAGTTCATTAAAACACATTTGGGAGTTAGTGTATTAGAATAAATATAGTTTATACTTTAAATTATAACATTATTTTGTGATAAAATTATTAGAATGTACCTTTAATTTGTTTAGCTGATTTACTCACTAGTATTTGTAACTCTACCTCTGTTTTGTTTCTTCCTTGCCTAATTATCATAGCAGCTTCTAAATGTTATGGTAGCTGCCATGCTATAAATTGTAATCTTAAAATTCATAACCCTCAAAATCAAATGGAGCCAATCAGCCTAAACCACTCCCATTTTGCATGGGAATAGGTTCCATGGGTGCATCCAAAACTGATTCCCAAGCAATGAATGGACACAAACTCGATATTCGTCTTGCTGATGTCTTGATCTCAGCTTCATTTTGAAGATATAAAGTCTGATTGTTATTGTTATATATTCATGTATAATATAAACTATATATGTTTTCAAATATCTTGACTGCTCAAATGTGTTTAAATTTTTTACGTTATGTGTATATTAACATTGATCTTGCTGTCCAGTACATTTGTTTACATTATGCGTATATTAACATTGACCTTGCTGTCCAGTACATTTGTTTACGTTATGCGTATATTAACATTGACCTTGCTGTCCAGTACATTTGTTTACGTTATGCGTATATTAACATTGACCTTGCTGTCCAGTACATTTGTTTATGTTATGTGTATATTAACATTGACCTTGCCGTCCAGTACATTTGTTTACGTTATGTGTATATTAACATTGACCTTGCTGTCCAGTACATTTGTTTACATTATGCGTATATTAACATTGACCTTGCTGTCCAGTACATTTGTTTACGTTATGCGTATATTAACATTGACCTTGCTGTCCAGTACATTTGTTTACGTTATGTGTATATTAACATTGACCTTGCTGTCCAGTACATTTGTTTGCGTTATGCATATATTAACATTGACCTTGCTGTCCAGTACATTTGTTTATGTTATGTGTATATTAACATTGACCTTGCTGTCCAGTACATTTGTTTGCGTTATGCGTATATTAACATTGACCTTGCTGTCCAGTACATTTGTTTACATTATGTGTATATTAACATTGATCTTGCTGTCCAGTACATTTGTTTACGTTATGTGTATATTAACATTGACCTTGCTGTCCAGTACATTTGTTTGCGTTATGTGTATATTAACATTGACCTTGCTGTCCAGTACATTTGTTTACATTATGTGTATATTAACATTGATCTTGCTGTCCAGTACATTTGTTTACGTTATGTGTATATTAACATTGACCTTGCTGTCCAGTACATTTGTTTACATTATGCATACATTAACATTGACACTATTGAATGTTGAACTGAAGAAAATACATGTATTACTATGTATACCGTTATGGCAAAAAATTGGCTAGGATGACGATGTATTGGACCAATAGGCCTATAAATCAAAAATAATAACCTGGATCTGAACAGCTGAAAATGTATGTGAGTTGACACACGCAGTATGAAAGCTGATTAAACATAGAAAACGACAATAGGTATAATTAATAATTGTTTCACTTCGTCTTTCAACCGATCTTGACCGAAGCATAGATTCACGATGCACCACTTAACATGATGAATTCGTAGTTTTGCACACCGGTAGCATCTTGGGTTAGGCATTTGGCGTGTTGGTTTCGCTTCATGAAAACGGTTAGATTTATGATGCAATGGAAGCATGCCATTTCACCCCAGTGTTATATTGGTATTGCATACTAAATTGCATTTTAAGACATTTTATCTGATTCTTACGCAAAGCGTATTTGTTAATCCCAATTACAAAGCAAACAACATGTTGACACTCGTTCACTGACATTGTTCACCTATTGTTTATTAAGAATTCTCAAGCAATTCTAAGTAGGCTTGACAAACACAAAGAGTACATCATTCAAAGCAAGTGCTAGTTATGAATAAGATCAGGGCGGTGGTCGTAGCGTAGGCACACAAACACCCCTGAAAGACATACCTATTTGGCATTTCCCCCTGGTGGCAGAAAATTGGGGTCCACGACCAACTCCCTTATATCCAAATCTGTGGTTGTAACAGGGCATGGAATAACGAGGCATGACTATACCTGTGAACCAGGGTAGACAAAGTGTATCAATGTCAAACATTCACAGGATCATTTGATGAACATATCACCAGCACCTGTAACATTACACTCCCTCCGCATGCAATGTAAATATGACATTCAACCCAAAACATTCAGATATTTGTCAGAAATATATCTTTAAAATGTGGTTCATTTGTGCAGTAAAGACATTTGAATAGAATCTTTCTACAATGTAACATGATTTTATGATAACAAATGATTTGACTTGTTACGTATAATAAGTGCATTTTAATTCTGCCATTTTAGATTGGGCCCTCCTAGTGCTATATATTCGTACACGGACGCCAACGGGAATGCGACGCCCCAACCACCCCCGCCGCAACAGTCATCAAGCTCTGACAGTACAGACTTCCTGTGTGACACCAGTCATCCTTCCGACAGACTGAGAAACATCTACAGGTACACTATCACATCCACAGGTGCACTCTGTCATATCTACAGGTACATTCTGTCATATCTACAGGTGCACTCTGTCATATCTACAGGTACATTCTGTCATATCTACAGGTGCACTCTGTCATATCTACAGGTACACTCTGTCATATCTACAGGTGCACTCTGTCATATCTACAGGTACATTCTGTCATATCTACAGGTGCACTCTGTCATATCTACAGGTACACTCTGTCATATCTACAGGTGCACTCTGTCATATCTACAGGTACACACTGTCATGTCTACAGGTGCACTCTGTCATATCTACAGGTACATGCTGTCATGTCCATAGGTATGCTTTGTCATATCTACAGGTACATTCTGTCATATCTACAGGTACGTGCTGTCATATCCATAGGTATGCTCTGCCATATCTACAGGTACACTCTGTCATATCTATACGAACACTCTGTCATATCTATAGGTACATTCTGTCATATCTTCAGGTACACGCTGTCATATCTATAAGTACACTCTGTCATATCTACAGGTACACTCTGTCAAATCTACAGGTACACTCTGTCATATCGGTTTCATTGTACCAGTGAACAATCTGTGCAATTTGTTGCAAATTTCTACTTGTTTGAAAAAGTTTATGACTCAGCGAGATGCATCTAGCTGTCAGACTTGGAGTAACTAATAGTGACAATTGTTATGTATTCAAGCATGGTGTATCATGGATGATGGTGCACACTTTGTGTTACACCAGTTCACATTCCTTCCCAGTGAGACTACTTTTATGACCTTTGGTACAAAAGGTACACTACATGCTAGTCATCAGTGGAGACTGGTCATGGTTGACTGCCCACTCGAGTTCTGCCTAGATACATGTAGTGGTGATGCCATGCTTCACTGATTTTGATCTGAACTTAGTAATTTTGGGATTCATTTTGTTGACAAAGTGAATACATATTTGACCAACCAAATTGAGCCATCTTCCAACCAAGGGCTTATAGTGATCTCAGGCTAATATGTACTTCATTTATAATTGTCTTCCTCAAAGGAATTTAAAGAGGATAATCACTGTCAACATTATTGATACAAGCTGACAGAACAGTAGTGAAAAGTCATGATAATTGTTGCTGTGACAATCTTCTGGAAATTAATCTGGTGTCAAAGCTAAAAAAAACTTAATTTAAACTTTATATAAAAAGGTGGATTGGAGAGCTGGGAGATCATTGTTAAAATATACTTATTTGTTGTAATTTTGGTCAAGAACAGTTACATTTTGGTCAGGGAAAATTGAGGGAATTGTTATGGTAGTTATTTGTGAACCCAGTCTCACTGACATGTTGGTGTTTGCAGAAGGAGACAGAATCCCCTCTATGAGAGCCATGGCTCAGACAGTCCTACACCAGCCAAGTCAAAGGGTCTGCAGGGTCGGCAGTGTCCGTGTGCGGTGACAGTCGTGATAGCACTGCTGGCCATTGCTGCCTTCATCATGGCCCTACTCGTGATCACAGGCACCACTGCGTCACGTGGTATGTACACACTCGTGTGTCTTACTACTGACTAGTGACAGATCACTATTTTACTTCCACATCCATGGCATATGAATAAATTGCTGGAGATTTTGAAATTGTACTCCTTTCAAGGATTTTTTGCACCTTAAAGAAATTCTGAAAAGGAAAAAGGGCGTATTTGCAGATTATGACATTTGTGCTGGGCACAGGTTTCAAGTTCTAGTTTCTGGTTGCAGCATATGCATGTGTCAGTTATGGAAGGATCCCTGATGTACAAAGACAGAATCCAGTTGATTTGGGCAACAAATGTTGGAGCATCTTCCATTTTGATTTTTAGGAGCATCTTCCATGTTGATTTCTTTCTAAGAAAGGCATTGTATGATTTGATGAAAATGCTATTGGTTGGTGGCAGGACAACAATCAAAGTGTGCACTTATTATTTAAACTTAATTGTATGATTTGACGAAAATGCTACTGAAGGTCAGTGGCAGGACAACAATCAAAGTGTGCACTTATTATTTAAACTTAATTGTATGATTTGATGAAAATGCTACTGAAGGTCGGTGGCAGGACAACAATCAAAGTGTGCACTTATTATTTAAACTTAATTGTATGATTTGATGAAAATGCTACTGAAGGTCAGTGGCAGGACAACAATCAAAGTGTGCACTTATTATTTAAATTTAATTGTATGATTTGATGAAAATGCTACTGAAGGTCGGTGGCAGGACAACAATCAAAGTGTGCACTTATTATTTAAATTTAATTGTATGATTTGATGAAAATGCTACTAAAGGTTGGTGGCAGGACAACAATCAAAGTGTGCACTTATTATTTAAACTTAATAGTATGATTTGATGAAAATGCTACTGAAGGTCGGTGGCAGGACAACAGGCAAAGTGTACAGTTATTATTTAAACTTAATAGTATGATTTGATGAAAATGCTACTGAAGGTCGGTGGCAGGACAACAGGCAAAGTGTACAGTTATTATTTAAACTTAATTGTATGATTTGATGAAAATGCAACTGAAGGTTGGTGGCAGGACAACAGGCAAAGTGTACAGTTATTATTTAAACTTAATTGTATGATTTAATGAAAATGCTTCTGAAGGTTGGTGGCAGGACAACAGGCAAAGTGTACAGTTATTATTTAAACTTAATTGTATGATTTGATGAAAATGCAACTGAAGGTTGGTGGCAGGACAACAGGCAAAGTGTACAGTTATTATTTAAACTTAATTGTATGATTTGATGAAAATGCTTCTGAAGGTCGGTGACAGGACAACAATCAAAGTGTACAGTTAACTTAATTGTGTGATTTGATGAAAATGCAACTGAAGGTCGGTGACAGGACAACAATCAAAGTGTACAGTTAACTTAATTGTGTGATTTGATGAAAATGCAACTGAAGGTCCGGGACAGGACAACAGTCAAAGTGTACAGTTAACTTAATTGTGTGATTTGATGAAAATGCAACTGAAAGTCCGGGACAGGACAACAGTCAAAGTGTACAGTTAACTTAATTGTGTGATTTGATGAAAATGCAACTGAAGGTCGGTGACAGGACAACAATCAAAGTGTACAGTTAACTTAATTGTGTGATTTGATGAAAATGCAACTGAAGGTCGGTGACAGGACAACAATCAAAGTGTACAGTTAACTTAATTGTGTGATTTGATGAAAATGCTACTGAAGGTCGGTGACAGGGCAGCAATCGAAGTGTATAGTTTTTATTTAAACTTAATTTTAATTTTCCTAGCCAAATTGCCTGACTCATGTTTAGCATTGGTTCCATGGGAAAACAATAATATTCTGTATCTGATCCTGAAATATTCATTAGGCATCCTGATTGGGTGATTTATCTGATGGTGTCAGTCACACTGGTCAAACTATGCACACTTATCCACAGACGGATCATTTATGCGGGTGAGTGAACTTAGTCAAATATAAACAGAATTGATAAAATATTTTCAAAAAAGATGTGCAACAACTACTAAATGCATGTGTTCAGTTTGCCAAACAATTCCACCAATTTTTCTTGCAGTATACCTGGTGTCACGGAATCATGAAAAAGACCTGGCAAAAGCATTGGTTAGGATTAAAGCAATGGAGAACGACTATGCAGCACTTCTCTCGAAGGTAAGAGAAGGTGCTTACGATCAGGGTCCTGCGTTCACGCACACATTCATGCTTGGTGTGTTGAGGACACGTGTGTGCATGTTGCATGATATTTTGTGTACAATAGAGTGTGAGTAAATTTGTGTGCTGGTTTTGTAGGTCCACATACCAAGCTAAGAATAGTAGTGTACATAAAAAAATCATGTTGTGTGTACAAACATAGAATTACAAGTGTACATGTGTTAGTATTAAATGACCAAATTAAACAACATGTTCTGCCAGATGTAACATTGCCTGTGTGTAGCACAGCGACATCATTATGATGGTATTCCATGTAGATTGTACATTTTTGCTAATTATAAATACATTCCAACAATTTTTTTATACCCAGGCAACATACATTTGATTACATTAAATAATTCAACCCCAATTCCAGCAGTGGGTACTGCCAGAAATGTTGTGATGTAATTTATACTAGACTACAAAGTCAGCATTTATTATGTATAAATTGATTGTGCATGAAGATAGGCAAGTTCAGTCCTCTACCTAAAAATGAGAGCCATAAATGAAGGTGCTTTAACATTTAAAACAGCCATAAACAATGAGGGGTAATATAACCAATGGCTTAGCCATGACGGGTAATATAACCAATGGTTTAGCCATGAGGGGTAATATAACCAATAGTTTAGCCATGAGGGGTAATATAACTAATGGTTTAGCCATGTTAAATTACAATAATATAGTGTAACCATATGTGCAATATTGGCAAGTAGCAACATTTGTGGGAGCATCTGACACCTATTTTGGCAAGTGCCTAGAGTGAATTACCTCTACTTAGAACATTTTATCACCAGATATTTCTAAGGCTTATGTATCAATTATTTTAAAATGGCTTCTACATCACCGACATGCATTTTGATCCATTTCTGGATCTGTCAAATACATAGGTGAGGCCATATAGAAATCCCCAGTTTTTCATCAGAACTTTTTCAAAAAGTAAATGAGTTATTATAATTTAGTATGCTGATAGATGTGTTAATGATTATCAAAGGTGCTTCTCTTAACCATCGTCAACTTCAGAAGTGTACCAACTTCCAAGTGTATTTATCACAAGCTGCAAAGAATACATTTGGCATGATTCAGATCATAGATATTGCTTATTTATATATGACTAGCTGAGTTGCATGAAAAGACAGCCACTCCAAGAGTCTAGCACTCCTTGCACTGCCCTGTCAAGTATTGTTAGGGCAATGCCAATAACAACGTCACGCCCCACAAATCATGTACAACTGCTGGTTGCACAAAGCATTCGTACCGTACAAAGGAACTGATATGGACTTGTAGATCATGTAACACACACAACTGTGCCTAGCTACAAACTCCTATTGTTCTGAGTTACATAATCTGTGTTAAATGTTCACATAGGTTCCTTTGTAATATCTGCACCACTGGAGTATTTGGAATTGTTTTAATGTACCAACCATTCCTATGAGGCCACAGGATGTCTAAAAAATTCAGCCCCATACATGTGATACTAATGGATATAGATGAGGGAACAGACAGACACTGCCACAGACTACTTTATAGTACAGATGTTTGACACTCTGGATTGTTTTAAATATTTTAAAGTGTATATGACATTGGATGTGCATTCTAGTTCACATAATTCTTGTTTATGCAGCAACAATATTTATAATGTGGATATTTGAAACCAAATAATTTCTCTCATGCTGTGCAAAATGCATCGAATGGTGCACCCTAGTGATCTTTATGCATCAAGTGGCGCACCCTGGTGATCATTCACTACAATCGTTATCAAAACTTTCTCCCTTATGCACCTTGGCATTTTGCCGCATGGCATGTAGTTGCATGTTTCACTCACGGCAGGTAATAACATGTTTCACTCATGGCAGCTAGTGACATATTTCACTCATGGCAGGTAATGGCATATTTCACTCATGGAACGTAGTGCCATGTTTCACTCATGGAACGTAGTGCCATGTTTCATTCATGGCAGGTAGTGGCGTGTTTCACTCATGGCAGGTAGTGGCATGTTTCACTCATGGCAGTTGGTGGCATGTTTCACTCATGGCAAGTAGTGGCATGTTTCAATCATGGCAGGTAGTGGCATGTTTCATTCATGGCAGGTAGTGACATGTTTCACTCGTGGCAGGTAGTTGCATGTTTCACTCGTGGCAGGTAGTGGCATGTTTCACTCATGGCAGGTAATGGCATGTTTCACTCATGGCAGGTAGTGGCATGTTTCACTCATGGCAAGTAGTGACATGTTTCACTCACGGCAAGTAGTGTCATGTTTCATTCATGGCAGGTAGTGGCATGTTTCACTCATGGAACGTAGTGCCATGTTTCACTCATGGCAAGTAGTGGCATGTTTCATTCATGGCAGGTAGTGGCATGTTTCACTCATGGCAGGTAGTGGCATGTTTCACTCATGGCAGGTTACTTACTTACTTGCTTAATCCTCTTGGCCCCTTGCCAGGTGACCCCCCACTTTATCAAGATCTTGTAGTGTGGAGCGTCTCCAGTTGATTTTTGGCCTTCCTTGTCTTCTCTTTCCTTGTGGGTTATAGTCCAGTGCTTGTTTGGTTGTATTTGTTGGATCTTTTCTGAGTGTGCAGCCAATCCAGCTCCATTTTCTCCTCTTGATTGTAGTGCTTATTTCTTCCTGTTTGGTTTTCTTCCGGAGCTCTTTATTTGGTATTTTGTTAGGCCATCATACCTTGAGGATGTATCGGAGGCGACTGTTGATGAAGACTTGGAGTTTGTTGTTGAGAGACTGAGTAGTTTTCCACGTTTCACAGCCATAGAGAAGAACTGGTTTAACGTTGGTGTTGAAAATGGGGATCTTAGTGTTTATGGATAGTTGGGAAGAGAGCCATACAGGGCGTAGGGTTCTGAAGGCATGGCGAGCTTTATTGATGCATAGCTCCACATCTTTGTCAGCTCCACCATTTGTACTGATGTTGCTCCCGAGGTAGACGAAGTCTTGTACTTCTTCAACAGTACCACTTTCTAGTGAGATAGGTTCAGAGGATCTGCTGTTGACTTTCATCACCTTTGTCTTTCCCACATTGATCTTAAGACCCAGATGGCTGCTTTTTTCTTGAAGCCTTTCTGTTTTTTGTTGCATGTGTTTATGGGTTTCTGAGAGTAGTGCTAGATCATCTGCAAAATCCAGGTCTTCTAGTTGTGAGAACAAGTTCCACTGGATCCCAGTACGATGGTGTTCTGTGGATCTTTTCATTGTCCAGTCTATGGCTATCAGAAAGAGCAGTGGAGATAGCAAGCAGCCCTGTCGTACTCCAGTTCCAATCTGGAAGCCTTCTGAAACTTGTCCATTAAAGATGACATGACCAGTGAAACCTTCGTACATGTTCTTTATTAGGGTTGCAAATTTTGTGGGTAAACCATAGTGCCTCAGGAGCTTCCATAGAACTGTCCTATCTATACTATCGAATGCTTTTTCGAAGTCCACAAAGTTTATGTAAAGGGAGCTCTGCCATTCAATGCATTGTTCAATGATAATCCTGAGTGTAGCAATGTGATCTGTGCAGGATTTATCCTTTCTAAAGCCAGCTTGTTCCTTTCTTAGCTTCTTGTCAACTGTTTCTTGTATCCTATCCAGGATGATATGGCAGAGAATTTTACTGGGCACTGATAGAAGCATGATCCCTCTCCAGTTCTTACATTCAGTGAGGTTGCCTTTCTTGGTTATTGTAACTAGCATACCTGTCTTCCATTCAGTTGGTATTTCCTCTTTATCCCATATCTCATTTAGCATGCTGTATAAAACGTCTGTGGTGGCCCCAATATCAGCTTTTAAGACATCAGATGATATATTGTCAATTCCAGGTGCTTTGCCTAGCTTCAGCTTTTTGATGGCTCTCTTGATCTCCTCTTTGGTTATCCTACCACAATTAATGTTAAGGTCTTCAGTTGCTTCCTCAATGTCTGGGATTGAATCTGGTGGAGGCCTATTCAAGATATCTTGGAAATATTCTTTCCAGCGTTGTAACTGTAGAGATTCCTTAGTGAGAAGGTTTCCCTGTTTGTCCCTGATGGGGCAACTAGTGCTCTTGTTCTTCCCTGCTAGCTGTCTGGTGATCTTGTATAACTCTCTGGAGTTGTTTTGCCTAGCTGCGATCTCAGCCTCGTTTGCTAGTTTTTTGACATATGTTTTCTTGTCCCTCTTTGTCTTCTTTTTAACTGTTTTGTTTCTTTCCTTGGTATTCCTGCTGCAGTTTTTTTTCTTTGTGTCATCTGCTTCCTTGTTGAGTTTCATTTTAGTCTCCCTCCTTGCCTCAATAGCTTCCCAGGTGTCGTCTGTAATCCAGTCCTTCCTCCGAGCTTCCCAGCAGCCTAGTACTTGTTCACAGGTGTCGGTAATTGCATTTTTGCATCTTGTCCACTTTTCATCAATGTTTTTTCCCCTCTTCCAATGCTTGGGACCTGTTCCATAGTGTGATTCCCAGTTCCTGTCGTATTTTAGTATTTTGAAGTTTTCTTATCTCAAACCTTCTTTGTACCTTGTTATCCGTCTTCTTCTTTGCTGCTAGCTTCATCCTAAATTCACCCACAAGGAGGTGGTGGTCGGAGTTAATGTCAGCTTCTCTTTTCACTCTGATGTCTAGAAGCACTCTCCTCCATTTCTTGGTGATTGTTATGTGGTCAATTTGGTTTTTTCCGTCTGTAAATCTGGGGATATCAGTGTGGCTTTGTGTGTAGGCTTGTGTGGAAAGAAGGTTCCTCCGATTATCAGTTCATTGAGAGTACAGAAATCTGCAAACAGGAGACCGTTCTCATTCATCTGTCCCAGACCTTCTTTCCCCATTGTGCCTTTCCAATTGTCATTATCCTTTCCAATCTTGGCATTCATATCCCCCATAACAACTTGGATATCCCTCTTCGGTAGTTTTTGGGTGACTGTTTGTAGATGTTGGTAGAAGGTCTCTTTCTCTTCAAATTCAGCAGAGTTGGTTGGTGCATAGCAATGTATAATGGTGATGTTCCGACCTTTTGATGTAATCCTGGCTGTGATGATTCTCTCCGAGACTGGTTCCCATTCGATGAGACTTTTTGCTTTGAGAGGAGCAGCCCTACTCCATGTGTGTGCGCATCTTCTTCTCTCTCATTCCCAGAGTACAAGTAAGTTTCTCCAGAGCTAGTTGTAACCTTCCCCAAGGTGTTCCATCTGCTTTCACAGACTCCAATGATGCTCAGCTTGTATCTTCTCATTTCTTTGGCGAGCTGTGCCAGTTTTCCTGCCTGGTACAGTGTCCTGACATTCCAACATCCAATTCTAATTTTTTACTTGAGCTGTAGCAGACTCTTCCTCCCTTGGGCTTCCTGTCGGCTTTCACCCAAGGGATTCATATGCACCCTTCCAGGACAGCCTGCTTTGCTCAGATCGAGGTGTGGTTGAGTATTCACGGTTTCGGTTTCTGTAATCGATTTCAATAACAACTGAGTGGGTGATTAGCCCAAGCCGTTGTGCCCACAAGTTTTCCGCAGTGATCGTAGACCATTTTCCTCCCGGGCTCCATGATCAAGAGATGTGGCTGGACTGTGCTTTGTCTGTCCACTCGCCCCAGACCTGTCCGGTATGGTTGGACCTGCCAGGAGTTGCCTCCCACCGGTATAGCTCAGGGGGTCATAGGGGTACACAAGCCTCCTTACCACGACAAGGTAAAAGTCCACAAGGAAGATCATGGCAGGTAGTGGCATGTATCACTCATGGCAGGTAGTGGCATGTTTCACTCATGGCAAGTAGTGGCATGTTTCAATCATGGCAGGTAGTGGCATGTTTCATTCATGGCAGGTAGTGACATGTTTGACTCGTGGCAGGTAGTGGCATGTTTCACTCGTGGCAGGTAGTGGCATGTTTCACTAGTGGCAGGTAGTTGTATGTTTCACTCATGGTAGGTAATGACATGTTTCACTCACGGCAGGTAGTGACATGTTTCACTCATAGCAAGTAGTGGCATGTTTCACTTATGGCAGTTAGTAGCATGTTAGTTTGTATGAGATACACTTGTAAGATTGGTTAAGACTGACGCACGAAATGTCTCTAGCTTCACTGCCCTTGCCATATTCTCCCTGCGTACATGATGACTTCTGGCCACTACACATGAGCACCCTCCTGTAGTAGTTACATGATCACCATGATGGCAGCCCAAAATGGACCCAAAATCATGTATCCACAGCAGGTCTTTCACCCAGCATAAGCCCTCAGCAGTGGGAACCTGGGAACTGACAAAACTGGGAGCTGACAAACTGGGTGTGGTGCCGCGTCTCGACAAATTAGCATTGTATCTAAACAAAGCTTTATACATCCTATGTACAGTTGTACGCTAAAGTTAATTACCACCAAATTCTTGCTGTATGTGTGTAAATTTCTTAGTAGATCACAGATTTTTGCATTTTAAAGTAACATAAAGTGGCATGATGTTTGTGTTCATCAAAAATACAGTCTGCCGATGTATTGATGATTATGTGCTAATACTGGTCTTTAACACCAGCATTGGAGTATGGGCATGCACAACATTAATTTTTCACCATTTGTTCAGTTTGTTCTGTCTACCAAAATATCACTGTCTGTTGTATTTGTTGGCAACATTCTATCTGATTCTCCAGTATGAATTATCTTGATGTAAAATAAATAATTTTCTGCCAACTTTTGTGTCACTATCTAATGTATCTTTTGGAACATGTAACACCTGATGTCTAGCAAGCATGAAACAGTCTGGTATTTGAATGCATTTATTAATATTATATTACTAATGTACCCACACTCTTTTGGTATATAGACTCTATTACTTAATAAATTTTACATTAATGTGAAACTTATATGTAGTTCATTAATCTAATTTTATGACAGTGTGTTGTATTTCTAATTACAGTAATAGCCTAATTAATATCAGATTGTTCTTCGTCATAGGAGTCATTTGAAAAGAGAGGTTCACACAGATAGTTTAAACTCATTATGTAATATTAGCATTAAGAAAACGTCTACATTAATTTAAAGTTACAATAAACAATTCATGTTTTGATGGATCACAATTACCCCAAGGTACATAGCAAACATAACTGAGGATTATAATTATAACATGTAATTTTGGGGCTAAATGCCACTAATTCATATATCACAAGCATAACCCCATGCACATTGTTTCGGTGTCATATTGTCCTTTTCTATGCATAGCAAGTTGTAATAATCACTACTCAAAATAGCCTCCCCCTCCCAACTCACACACACACAAGCTAAATCATCTCAAAAAATGTACCATGATAAGATTCCATGCATGGTTCCCATACAAAGCCCCTCCATTCTGCATGGTTCCCATACAAAGCCCCTCCATTCTTCATGGTTCCCATACAAAGCCCCTCCATTCTGCATGGTTCCCGTACAAAGCCCCTCCTTTCTTTCCATTTCTTACATTTTGTTTTTGAACAACTGTTTTCATTGGTTAACAGAGCTGTACAATTAAAATGCTCCAATTCTTGTAACTTTTAGATTTCAAGTTTTATCTAAATTAACAATGTCATGTTTCATGTTTCAATCTTTATTGTTGTATATTCACCATCAGAAATTGTACAAAGCAGGAATCTGATGGACAAATAAAACGTTCAAAGAAAATGTTATATTTCACCTTCAAAAGTGAAAATTTTTTGGGCTGCCTTTTACTGTTGTATCACAATCTCTACATATGTCGTAAAACTTATATTTCTTTCACCCCCAAATGATGTATTTTCTAAAATAGTTAGATATCTGAAAGATCACAATAATTATTTTTAAACAACCAAGTTGTAATAAATTGAATTTTGCAATATCCATAAAACAGTTATTCGGTTAACCAATTAAAATTGTTGTATATTCCCTTGAAGTGCCTGAGCGTTGTGAACTGTGTGCAGTACTTGTAGCATTACAGGTATATTTAATTTTAAATTTAATATAAAGGTTTTGCAGAAACACCCAAACTTGCATGATACTTTACATGGCACTAATCTTTTACATTTCAGTTTGACGATATTCAGACTAACTTGACAAAAGAAATAGAGTATAACAAGAATGTGTCCTCTATGTTAGAGGGAGCCACTAAACAGCTTCACCTGTTGCATAGCAACAGTACATGGCAACAAGATATGTTGTCAGAGTTAAATACTAAGGTGAGAATTTATCAGGGATTAATCTTTAGCATTTTCAAATTACCTTGCTTAAGTTCACAGCATACAGAAAGAGTAATTTTTAAATTGCCTATCTTATAATTATTACATATACCTCATGAGGCGGGTTACACATTTATAAAGGATTGTTGGACTCTTGGTAAAATTCTTCCACTCTTTGGTTGGCAGTTTTGTTCAATCTTGTTAAATCTACATGTTCTGCAACTGTAAGATTTTTTTCCATGATATGTATTATAAAAGAATGAGTTTCCCCAAACTCACATTGATTTTTGTAATGATAATAACAAATTGAACACTTTAAACTGGATTCTTTTTTACTTAATTTTTAGGTATGTCATACTGGTAGTCTTCAAACAATCACATAATTTAAACATATAGAAGTGCAAGTATAAAATGCTGAAGTTCCAATACCAATAAGTCTGATGTGTGGTTTCAGTATGACCAATCAAAAAATGTTATGACAAAACTGTCGGAACGGACAGACAATCTGTCTTCCACAGTTGAGGGTACAGCTGACCTAGTTGGGGTGTTGCTTAGCAACAGATCCCAGCAGCAGGATATACTGACCCAGTTAAGAAGCCAGGTGAGAATTGTTATAAATTATATTGATATATAAACTTTATATAATAATAGATTATTATAAAAAAGTGAGATAATTTTTAAATATCCCTTAACGTTAATTGTTTGCTTTAGCTCAAAATATAGTTGCTTCAGATCAGTCGGAGCTGCTAAAATGAGAGTTGGGATAAGTTATTATAACTTTGAGGTAAATGTATAATTTTTAATATCTGTTCAGTTAAAGTTGCATCAGTTCTGTATTAAAATAAAGTAAAAATATAAAATTATTTGATCTACGATTCTTGACAATGAAAAAAATTAAAGCAGGAATGTGTATTTGAAAAACTGCCTAGCAAACATATTTAATTTAACAACAACTAATTGTGACAGAATCAGGCATGAAAATCCTAATGCATGCAGCATGAATATTAATGCAACGTAATTTGCTCGTTTGCATTGTGGTTTTCAGTGGGAAAGTTTGAGCGTGAAGTTTGTTAGACAGAATGATTCGCTGAGAGCGTTGCAGTTGCAATTCCATGACATAGACACACAGGTAGATAACTATGTATTTCTAACTCTATTTACTAATACCCACACTCCCTTTTATCCTGAATACGCACTGGTGCATAGTTGCTCTTGTTTCCGGAATATGCACCGGTGCGTAGTTGTGTACATGTTGATAGAATAATCCTTTGATATTTTATGATGGACACATGATACGTCATGTGACCACCACAATATTTGGTCAGCTTCCTGTAATAATAATAATAATAAAAGTAATAATAAAACTTCTATAGCGCCAAAATCCTCAGTAACCTGAGCTCAGAGGCAGAACAAACCAGAACATTTAAGCATGATATCATGAACAGGTTGTCATCACAGTAAGGGGCCACCTTTACGATGGACATTTGAAAAAAAAAATTTTATATTTCTACAGAAATATAACTATAGTTTCAGATGTTTTAAGGTGAATGGGAGTTCCCGATTGTTGGCGCAGCTACAGAGAAAGAGCCCTTGCCCAGGTTAAGCTTAGTTTATGTTGTGGCCATGAAAGCATTAGTTTATCATGTTATTTTAGCATAATTTCATTGTATATTCTTCAGGTCTTCAAGCTCATCACGTTTTTATAATAAGATTGACTCAGGGAAGATCAGTGCGAGTCAACCTATTTGATGGTGATGGGAACAACTTCAAAATTGATGACAAATTCTAATTTTTAACTGATATTTTAGTATTATACATGTTCCATTCAGAATTGTCGAACAGGTCTAGTTTTGTTGCAATATGTATATATTTAATGTGTCTTGAACTTTTATACTCACATTTTACAATTTTACCCAAAAGATCATTTTTAAAAACATGTTGATGGTTGGGAGAATGTTTCGTTTATGCGGTTCATTGTGTCGGGAACAGGAGTAGCATCACTGCTAGTCTTTTCACGATAAATGCCACAAGTTACTTAACTCTCTACAAGGGGAGGTGTCTCGCTGAATCCACCAAGATAAAGGAATGTTGTAACAAGATGACTACCGGGTACACGTAATATCTACAAGTTACATATCCATTATGCCAGACTAGCAAACAATGATAACAATGCTATTTAATTGTCTCCGGCAGTCACCCACTACAAGTACTAACTGTATCACTACTGACTAGCACTTGCCACTCACACTGAATCTGTGGGGGTCTCTCCGCCCACCTATACTTAATGTAAAATACCAACATAAAAACCCTGTGTACACAACCAAACATTTCATAAGAGGAAAGCACCAAGGCAAACCCTTGTGTACACATCTGGAACAGGGAAAAGCATCAAAGCATTAAATGCATCACTTATGTACAATCAGTGATTTACAATGATCCACCACATTAAGTTGCAGTACAAAACCTGTGGCCCAATATACCACAGGGTTACTTCATCATAACAGTATATAGCTCCTACTTGACTGACTGGTCTACCTATGTTAAAGGGAGGTGAATGGGATAAAAAAAACATGCTGAGAAACTCCTGTTTAGCACACATAACTATTACCCGTTCAAAAAAACTAATCTAGCATTTACTCCAACAATTAATTACCAATCATAGTTGGGATTTTGCAAAGCAGAGATTTTACGGTGACCCACAATAAATTATTGATATCAAATAAGGGCGGATCTAGGCCACGCAGTTCTTTATATAGTGTTATGTATCACTCCGCTCGTGGGAGTAATTAGCCTAATACTCTCACAACCATCGTTCGCATATAATCCTTGCTGCACTGCTTATACGAGCCTACCCTGCTACAGGCTATTAGTAATAACTGCCTACTTCAGGTCACATTTCTTGCCCTGTTATCCAGCATAAAATCCCACTGTCACATAGATTCATTTATTACTGCTGTGTTTTCTTGGAATGTTGTGAACTGTGCATTTGCCGGTATAACGAATGTGTTGGCATAATTTGTGTCAACAATATATTGAAAGGTTGTCATATGTTTCAACCCACAATGGGAACACCAGAGCAGGTAATAGTATCACCACTGGTCATCTCTGCAATTATTGCTGCATCGTGGGTCTGTTTGTGGATTCTTTACATGCACTGTTCATGGATTATTGGTGTATTATTCACAGGCATCATCCTGTGAAACATCACAACTGATATATTCTTCACATGCACCATGTATGCACTACTAGATTATTCAACCTGGTATTAGCCATGGTAGATACTTGTCACATGTTGATACGGAGAATGTGGCTTTTGTTTTTTTTAGGGTTATCAGTATGTTGAATCAAGTTAAAACAATTATGGAAAAGTTTGTTAATATTTCCTGATGGGGATATGTGCGTTTCTGTCTGAATCATGAAATTCCAAATAATATATCTATATTATTGTACACTGTAAGGAAAGAAAACATAGTTCATTTTAAAAGCATGCACATGTCATTTATATACAAACTGTGACAAAACACACGTGGTAAAACTAAATGATATCATTTAGATCTGTTGATAGATTTTATCGTGATTGTAGTAAATCACGCTCTTTAAATATACTTGTAAACATTCAATCCATTTATAGAAGGTTAATTTGCTAGTATTGTGGTTTTGACACTATATTTGTTAATTCAGAAATGTCTCTACAATGCTGATTGTAGGTGAGGTAGTCATGTGGGCGTAAAAGGGAATGTAAATGTGTTTCAGACAGATGCAATGTAGATGTGTGTTTCAGGTAGAGAAACAATGCTCAACCTCTAAATGTGTTTCAGGTAGAAGCAGTGCACAATCTCTAAATGTGTTTCAGGTAGAAGCAATGCACAACCTCCCCAGTGGGGTTGATCAGCTACAGAAGGATGTGGTCAAGCAGACGCAGAAGTTGGCCATCGTTGAGGGTGACTGGCAGCGCAAGTTCCAGCGTCTTGCAGACAATGTCACCTCGCAGGTGTCAATGGTCAGCAAGATGCAGGTAACGTCACAGGCCTCTCAAACTTGTCTTGCATTCTCTGTTGAAGCTGTACTTGCAATATGCAAAGATAAAAACCAATGTAGCCTCAACGCAGCTATTGTGTCATTAATTCTGAATAAAAGTAATGCAATTTTTTAATGAGTGATTTTATAAATACAGACATTGTCACAAAAAGTACCATAATCGAGACAGTACAATGGTTGAGAATTTACAAGAGATAATTATTTCTCATGTAAACAAACCAATATTTAGCTAGTAATGTTTTCTGCAAATCTGTGCTGTATATACTAAATACATATGTATACTGACACAGAAGATGATTTCGGGGTTTTAGATTTTGGAACATCTTTGCAGGAATGTAGCTTTTAAAAATTAATTAAGATGCCGGTTCAGAACTCAGAGTGTCTCCGTTGTGTGAAGCATTTCTTGATCAATTAAATGTAAAAAAATGTAACTACTAAGTGTATTGCTACAACATGTACCTTACATTAGGCCAAATAAAAAACTTTTTATAGTTTCTCATAATAACTTTTTCTAAAAGTAAACGAGGGATGAGATTTTTTAGTATGTTGATGAAGGTGTAAGCGACTATCAAAGGAGCTATTCTCAATCATGATGAGTCACCATTTGCATTGAACAGTAGTGCCACTGATGGGGAAGCGGAAAAGCTGTAAACAAATGAATTTGTCATGATTCGTATCTTGCTTGTTACTTGGAAAAACGTATTTTGAATAAAAAATTATTTAAAAAATTTTGCTGTACCTATTTTCAAATGTGTGCACTGATGAGAAACCATGATTTTTTTATTACCAGTACATGTCAGCTTAAATGTTTTCATTGAAGTTTTAACAAGATTGCTGTCTGACATTTTTCATTTCTGGCTACCTCAGCATTTACACGATAAGTGTCATTTATCCACTGATTTATCGTCCTGTCATTGTTATATCGTACTGTCATTGTTATTTTATTGAGATTGTTTAGTTTCTGTTCTCACCAAGTGTGAATTTACTGCCGCAGGGACCACCAGGTGTTGGTAATCTCACTAGATGTCGCTACAATAAATACAGTCGTGGAAGCGCTGCTGCAGCTGTCAGTGACACAACGACGGCATGGATACCCCAGTCGCAACAGGAAACTAATGTAAGAGACAGAGTCATTCAATGCTTTATTACAGTTGAAATGTTTTACTTTACAGTACACAAAACAAAACACACACTATATTTCCTCATTGTTAATTTGAGTTGTATCAGCAGCTGGAAGTTTTTCACAGAACATTACTTGTTACAACTTAACCTCTGTTAAAACTACTCCACTCTCGTCTAGTACAGTGTAACATTGCAACACTCGGTTGTACTGAACTGTGTTCAAAAAGTGCTGTCAGCTGGCCCACATTAGTCTGAACTACACTCAAGTTGTACAAACTAACTATTGTAATAATATGTTGAAAATTAAGATATTGACTCAACAACAATCCTCCATGTGAACACTACTTCAGTAATGTTAGATCTTACAAAACAAAACCCCAAATACCAAGTGGACAATGAAATCATTGGCTTATCGTGTCAACCATTTACATTAATTTTATGTGTATCCCACCCTTATCAGATATCTGCCTATTTTGGTTTTAAACATATTCACATGGCTAACATTTACATAATCAGCAAATAATTTGTTTGTAAGGGTAAGGAGAAATATAATATATAGGACGATTGTGGTCTTCTTCTGGGTAGGTTTTGGGTCGATGGTTGTGTGGAAGGCTCAGGGTATGTGCTCGGGTAGCACGTGTGCAAGTAGCACTCTCTATGATTGCTTTTAAGTTATGCTAAATTTTACGCAGCTGTGACTATTTTATAAGCAAGGTATTTGACCAGATGTCAAGTTTGTATTTGTGGTAATAAATCGGTGTGCAAATTGGAATCGCTGCGTGGTCATGCTTACAAATAAACGGAGATAGTAAGTGGTTATATTTAACCTAATCCAACAACAGTACAAGAATAATATAATATTTCAGTTGATGGGTTGTGTACATATTAAATCAAGTGTCTCATATAATTAAAGCACATTATTTGATTTATTTGTCAAGTTACCACCCATCCATGCCTTGCTACCCATTCAAAAAACCTCTCTGTTGCAGGAATGGGTGGTAATGGGCGTGGAATGTACAACAAAAGGTGGCACAGGCAGCTACCTCAACACAACGCGGGTCAATGACTGGAATGGCCTGCAGTATCGCTGTGTCTGCTTTGGCAATGGGGGACACCAGGTCAGCAGATACTGCGAACTACACATCTGGCAGTGTCCGAGGTTATCATAGCATCTGTTTGACTTGCAGAAGACTTGCAAAAGTGTGGTTAACCATGTGGAACAGCTGCCCAACATGCATAAGAGTTCAGTTCAGATATGTGGAACAGCTGCCCTACATGCAGGATAGTTCAGATTGGCCATGTGAAACAGCTGCCCTAAATGTTGAAGAGCATAGTTTGGCCATGTGGAACAGCTGCCCTACATGCAGAAGAGTTCAGTTTGGCCATGTGGAACAGCTGCCTTACATGCAGAATAGTTCAGATTGGCCATGTGAAACAGCTGCCCTAAATGCTGAAGAGCATATTTCAGCCATGTGGAACAGCTGCCCTACATGCAGAAGAGTAGTTTTCTGACCTGCATTGCTGTACAGTGGTAACCTTCTATATTTATTACCTTTTGCGTGCACGTGCACATGCACGCAAGCTTATGCAACCCAACCAAGCTCTCAGAACAGGGAATATAGTCAGTGGGAAATCATTTTTAAATCTCGGTGCATTCAACATGGTCCAGGGAATTTTTAAATCTACACTGATGAAAAAAGCAGATTTTGAAAATGTCTTAAGATTTTCCAGTTATTATTTGTAGTAGATGTGCCAACAAGAAGTGATGAAATGTGGGACAGCCAATATGGCATTCCTTTGGGTCATAGAACTGAATGTGAAATAATGTTTGTAACTACCTGTATATAAGAATGTGCATATGAATTGTATCACTTTTGTAATGACAGCTGGTCTTTCAGGTCACCACAAAATACTGTAAATATTTTTTTATTGGATATCGTACGAACATAAGGTTTCGTGTTACAGAGCATATTTTTATACTTATCTTTGCTATACATATTATATCACAGTCATGTTTTTAAAGATACTAGATTGGACCAAGGTTATACTCTTTTATACACCTACATATAAGCTAAAATGCAACACTTTGTTTAGTATAGCAAAATTTTTATTTTATAAAGTGCCTACAAAATAATGAAACATTAAGTAAAACTCCTGTTGAATGTGTATAGTACTCAGGTTTGCTGTGTGTTTGAAAGTATTATTAATTATGCTAACTTATGTAGTACCATAGATAATTTGTTAATGACCTCCAATTAATTAAAACTTAATGCCAGAATAAATGGGCATTATTTTATGCATATGTTACATACTGTACAGTAATTGGGATATTTTGGATATAGAAACTGTTGATATGAAGATATTATGTATGACTGGCTGATCTTGTGTATATTTTAAGAATGGAACACAAATTAAATAACGTTTACACCATGAACACACGTCCAGTGTTGCTAACTGTCATGTATATATATGTACTGTCTGATACAACTGTTTCTCAAAACGATGCTGTCATTTGCTGGGGTTTTATTGTACACTAATAAAAGACAGAAGTTCTGGCAATGTGATAATTGTCTGGATACTTATTAAATTGTGATTAAACTGTATTTTAAACGGTCCATGCAATTGTGTTTATTAAATTTAAGTCTTGTCAATGAAATGCTTCAGTGGTATTGAAATACTAACCTATGACACTTTCACTTTCCACTAGTCTCTAACTCTCCTAGGGCAGCAGTAGGCCACATATTATTTTAGATTTATTTATTAAGTGAATGAAGGTTTTCATATGAGATTTGTCCAGATTGTATGTATTGTAAGGCATTACTGATGGCAACAGTGATTGATTTATAATTAGTTATTGAAATATGAACATTACAAATATGTAACTGGTCTTAGGCAATATTGGTGAGTTAACCAAAATAATGAGATACCCTGTTGACATTAAAATTAATTTATTTGGGTATTACAATTATTATTAATTATAAGAATACTTAACTAGAAGAAACATTTTAATGGGGGAATTCACACAAATTTATTTCAAATAAATATGTAGACAAACCGAACAGTAAATGCCCTCCTAATAATAAATCATTATAGCGTAATATTTTCTTACAAATGTATGCATATTTCTGGATCCAGGAAGATATGTTGTGTCTTGAAAAAAACATCAACATTTAGAGAAAAAATAATTCAAAATCCTGCCATTGTGAAACTGAAACAAGTTTTTGCAAAAACTAAACTGGGTTATAAATATCTGCATTGTTCCATAGTTCAACAGGATGTACGCTATGTTGTGTCAAGGTCTGTGGTAAGAACTTGACAAGTATCGCATTCACTTTCGTTGAGACAGTTACTCTGACCAACCACTGCAGTAGTTATTTCAGTGTCACAGTTGCATTTTAATGCTTCTGTGTTTTTGTTTTGTTTTCGTCCTCTTTGAAAGAACATCCAGGTGAGCTGCTCCATTGGAGATCAAGGCAGTGGGCTTTCATCTCTTCTCTGTTTTTAGAACATTAGTTAATGAGATCAGCTGGGAGGACCCAGTGTTGGATGTTTTACTTGAGGTAGCTGTGCCGGTCAGTGCATTGCCACAGCTGGTTGTCAGTGTTCTTGTGCAAAGTGCAACAGTTGCACGGTTCAGTGAACCTATGGAAAAAACAACACATTGATAACAGAATTTTGCCTGACACTGCACTAGAACACTATGAGCTGCCAGAAATTATGCAATATCTTGGATACTATCTTGGAATTCAGTATTTGGAAAGCAGAGTTAGCAGTTATAATAGTCCAATGGATAACCACAGGAATGACTGAGAAGTGATAGAATGGTAGCATCAGAGCTGTGTGTGGGAACAGGTGTATACAACACAGTTTCCTTGTATTCTAGTTAAGGATGGAACGTCTTCTGTGAGGCACATTATCATAGTGGATGGAACGTCTTCTGTGAGGCACAGTATCACAGTGGATGGAACGTCTTCTGTGAGGCACAGTATCACAGTGGATGGAACGTCTTCTGTGATCACAGTATCACAGTGGATGGAACGTCTTCTGTGAGGCACAGTATCACAGTGGATGGAACGTCTTCTGTGAGGCACAGTATCACAGTGGATGGAACGTCTTCTGTGAGGCACAGTATCACAGTGGATGGAACGTCTTCTGTGAGGCACAGTATCACAGTGGATGGAACGTCTTCTGTGAGGAACAGTATCACAGTGGATGGAACGTCTTCTGTGAGGCACAGTATCACAGTGGATGGAACGTCTTCTGTGAGGCACAGTATCACAGTGGATGGAACGTCTTCTGTGAGGCACAGTATCACAGTGGATGGAACGTCTTCTGTGAGGCACAGTATCACAGTGGATGGAACGTCTTCTGTGAGGCACAGTATCAAAGTGGATGGAACGTCTTCTGTGAGGCACAGTATCACAGTGGATGGAACGTCTTCTGTGAGGCACAGTATCACAGTGGATGGAACGTCTTCTGTGAGGCACAGTATCACAGTGGATGGAACGTCTTCTGTGAGGAACAGTATCACAGTGGATGGAACGTCTTCTGTGAGGCACAGTATCACAGTGGATGGAACGTCTTCTGTGAGGCACAGTATCACAGTGGATGGAACGTCTTCTGTGAGGCACAGTATCACAGTGGATGGAACGTCTTCTGTGAGGCACAGTATCACAGTGGATGGAACGTCTTCTGTGAGGCACAGTATCACAGTGGATGGAACGTCTTCTGTGAGGCACAGTATCACATTGGATGGAACGTCTTCTGTGAGGCACAGTATCACAGTGGATGGAACGTCTTCTGTGAGGCACAGTATCACAGTGGATGGAACGTCTTCTGTGAGGCACAGTATCACAGTGGATGGAACGTCTTCTGTGAGGCACAGTATCACAGTGGATGGAACGTCTTCTGTGAGGCACAGTATCACAGTGGATGGAACGTCTTCTGTGAGGCACAGTATCACAGTGGATGGAACGTCTTCTGTGAGGCACAGTATCACAGTGGATGGAACGTCTTCTGTGAGGCACAGTATCACAGTGGATGGAACGTCTTCTGTGAGGCACAGTATCACAGTGGATGGAACGTCTTCTGTGAGGCACAGTATCACAGTGGATGGAACGTCTTCTGTGAGGAACAGCGGATGGAACGTTATACAGCAGAATAGTTATACAGCTGTCGCGATACTATCGCAATAGTTATACAACTATCGCGATGCTATCACAATAGTTATACAGCTAGCTCGATGCCATCGCAATAGTTATACAGCTAACACGATGCTATCGCAATAGTTATACAGCTAGTGCGGTGCTGTCGCAATAGTTATACAGCTAGCACGATAGTTTTTCGGGTAGCGCGATGCTATCGTAATAGTTGTACAGCTAGAGAGGTGCTAGTGCAATAGTTGTACAGCTGTCTTGATGCTATCGCAATACTTATGCAGCTATCGCGGTACTTTCACAATAGTTATACAGCTATCACAATACTATCGCAATAGCTATACAGCTAGCGCGATATTATCGCAATAGTTATACAGCTATCGCTATATTATCGCAATAGCTATACAACTAGCGCGATACTATCGCAATAGTTATACAGCTATCCCGATACTTATTACTAATGCAATAGCAGGGCATGAAATAAGCGGTATCGCATTTTGCGATGCATATATTGCGGTTTGCTAGCCAACTGCATTTTTGTATCGCAAACTTTGCGATGCAATATTCGTGAATATTTTTTTTTCTTCGATCAAGCGGTAACTGTCGTAGCGCCATAGGCATGGGCACCGCCATTTACGGAAATGCAGTTTTACCAATGCATAGTCCTCTAGTGCAATACTTCCTAGAAGGGTTACATCAATTCATTTGCACGTGTGTGGCAGATTTTTTTCCAGTACGTCTACCAGTACCAAGTCTTTCCGAAAACAAAATGACGCTACTAACGCTCACAAAACACCTGCAAAGATATCTGCTAACTAAGAGATTTCTTCAACAACCAAGATGAATGCTACATGAAAAAACAAAACCTGACTTATCTAGAAATAAGTAGACAGATCAGTGTTCATAAACTTGGCACAGCGCCCCTAGTTGTCAGTCAAACAGGTCAAGTTCAAAACGTAGCGTCCCGTAGACGTTGTACACCAGTCGAAATCACTGGCGTTTGCAGTCACAACAATATATTTGACGATGATCAGTGCTCCTGATTAAGCATCAAGGTAACTGCCCCTTGGCGTCTGTGTAATTTGTTGTGAAATTATGTTTGCTCATATAACTGTTTACTGTAGAAATTGGCCCCTGGCTCCCCCTGGCTCCCCTTGTCAGCTGACCCCTGGCTCCCCTTGTCAGCTGCAAGACAAACGCTCCCCTTGTCAGCTGCAAGAGAAATGCCTGAATCCAATCACAGCCCAACTTGTCAATATTGTAATTATCATCTAGCAACATTTAACATATGTTGCTGCTGGATGTGCTTTCTGAAGAAAAAAGTATAAATTATTATTTTATTTGTAACAAAGATGCCAACCCTCCCAATTTCAAGTTTCAACTCCAAATTCCTGATATGCCATTTTGTGGCATCAAAACCTCCCGATAACAACACCTTTTCCACATATAAAATCCCATTAATTCAAAAAGCAAAGCTGTCGATGTCTTCACATCCACCAGTGCTGTCGACGTCTTCTTCGCAAAGAAGCCTCGTCGTCCAGCCATACGGGCCACGGAAACGACCAGCTGAGGGAGAGCACGATGCTGGAGAGCCTGCCAAAGTTGCAAGGATCACATGATTGGCTGCACTGCGCTACTGACACTGTGAACGAACATTCAACTTCATTGTACACTATGCGAATGTATAAAAGTGCAAAATCATGAAATGGTGTTGTTTTCATAACTCCCCAAATCACTGCAGGTACAGTAATCTGCTATACAAAAAATGCTATCCAAAAATCTTGTTTGCTATGCAAAACTCATTTTGCATAGCAACAATTGCTATGCAATTGTTTAGATTTATTTCATGCCCTACACTAGTTATACAGCTAGCGCGATCCTAACGCAATAGTTATACAGCTAGCGCGATACTCTCGCAATAGTCCTACAGCTAGCGCGATGCTATCGCAATAGTTCTACAGCTAGCGCGATACTCTCGCAATAGTCCTCAAGCTAGCGCGATACTATCGCAATACTTCTACAGCTAGCGCGATACTCTCGCAATAGTTCTACAGTTAGCACGATACTATCGCAATAGTTATACAGCTAGCATGATACTATCGCAATAGTTATACAACTAGCGTGATACTATCGCAATAGTTATACAACTAGCATGATACTATCGCAATAGTTATACAACTAGCGTGATACTGTTACAATAGTAAAACTATTCCAAATAGTCCCTCAACATAAGTAAAGAATTGTTAAAGTTGTTGCTGCTGAAGTTTGCATCAATTGATCAACAAATTGCCTAGCCAAATACTTTGTGACCAAACCCACTAAAGGTACAAAAGTCTGATCGTAAAATAATGTTTTATTGTATAAAATATATCCTAATATGTTTACCACTGAATGTTTTTAATGAACCATAATTATTTTATAATATAATTTGACTGCGATCTGTTTAGTTTGAATGTTTCGACTCAAATATCATGTTTAAACTGCAAGCTGAATGCTAGGTCGATATTTATCAACAGATTATTATGAACAAACTAGATGCTCTCCTCTTTTTCCCTGACATCCGGGTTGAGTCTGGCATCGATACTGGTCATAATTTTTTTTCTTCTTCCAAATTGTGGTTCATTAAAACACATTTTGGGGGTCAGTGTGTTAGAATAAATATAATTTATACTTTAAGTTATAACATGATTTTGTGATAAAATTATTAGAATGTACCTTTAATTAGTCTTCCTGGTTTACTCACCAGTATTTGTAACTCTACCTCTGTTTTGTTTCTTCCTTGTCTAATTATCATAGCAGCTTCTAAATGTCATGGTAGCTACCATGCTATAAATTGTAATCTTAAAATTCATAACATCAAAATCAAATGGAGCCAATCAGCCTAAACCACTCCCATTTTGCATGGAAATAGGTTCCATGGGTGCATCCAAAACTGATTCCCAAGCAATGAATGGACCAGAACTCGGTATTCGTCTTGCTGATGTCTTGATCATTATCTCAGCTTCATTTTGAAGATACAAAGCCTGATTGTTATCGTTATATATTCATGTATAATATAAACTATATATGTTTTCAAATATCTTGACTACTCAAATGTGTTTACATTTTTTACGTTATGTGTATATTAACATTGACCTTGCTGTCCAGTACATTTGTTTACATTATGTGTATATTAATATTGACCTTGCTGTCCAGTACATTTGTTTACGTTATGTGTATATTAACATTGACCTTGCTGTCCAGTACATTTGTTTACGTTATGTGTATATTAACATTGACCTTGCTGTCCAGTACATTTGTTTACGTTATGCGTATATTAACATTGACCTTGCTGTCCAGTACATTTGTTTACGTTATGCGTATATTAACATTGACTTTGCTGTCCAGTACATTTGTTTACGTTATGTGTATATTAACATTGACCTTGCTGTCTAGTACATTTGTTTACGTTATGCGTATATTAACATTGACCTTGCTGTCCAGTACATTTGTTTACGTTATGCGTACACTAGCATTGACCTTGCTGTCCAGTACATTTGTTTACGTTATGTGTATATTAACATTGACCTTGCTGTCTAGTACATGTGTTTACGTTATGTGTATATTAACATTGACCTTGCTGTCCAGTACATTTGTTTACGTTATGTGTATATTAACATTGACCTTAATTGCTGTCCAGTACATTTGTTTACGTTATGTGTATATTAACATTGACCTTGCTGTCTAGTACATTTGTTTACGTTATGCGTATATTAACATTGACCTTCCTGTCTAGTACATTTGTTTACGTTATGCGTATATTAACATTGACCTTGCTGTCCAGTACATTTGCTTACGTTATGTGTATATTAACATTGACCTTGCTGTCTAGTACATTTGTTTACGTTATGCGTATATTAACATTGACCTTGCTGTCCAGTACATTTGTTTACGTTATGCGTATATTAACATTGACCTTGCTGTCCAGTACATTTGTTTACGTTATGTGTATATTAACATTGACCTTGCTGTCCAGTACATTTGTTTACGTTATGTGTATATTAACATTGACCTTGCTGTCCAGTACATTTGTTTACGTTATGTGTATATTAACATTGACCTTGCTGTCCAGTACATTTGTTTACGTTATGTGTATATTAACATTGACCTTGCTGTCTAGTACATTTGTTTACGTTATGCGTATATTAACATTGACCTTGCTGTCTAGAACATTTGTTTACGTTATGCGTATATTAACATTGACCTTGCTGTCCAGTACATTTGTTTACGTTATGTGTATATTAACATTGACCTTGCTGTCCAGTACATTTGTTTACGTTATGTGTATATTAACATTGACCTTGCTGTCCAGTACATTTGTTTACGTTATATGTATATTAACATTGACCTTGCTGTCCAGTACATTTGTTTATGTTATGTGTATATTAACATTGATCTTGCTGTCCAGTACATTTGTTTACGTTATGCGTATATTAACATTGACCTTGCTGTCTAGTACATTTGTTTACGTTATGTGTATATTAACATTGACCTTGCTGTCCAGTACATTTGTTTACGTTATGCGTATATTAACATTGACCTTGCTGTCCAGTACATTTGTTTACGTTATGCATAAATTAACATTGACACTGTTGAATGTTTTATGTATGTATGTACTATGTATACTGTTATAGCAAAGAATTGGCTACGATGACGATGTACTGGACCAATAGGCCTATGAATCAAAAATAATAACCTGGATCTGAACAGCTGAAAATGTATGTGAGTTGACACACGCAGTATGAAAGCTGATTAAACATGGAAAACGACAATAGGTATAATTAACAATTGTTTCACTTCGTCTTTCAACCGATCTTGACCGAAGCATAGATTCACGATATACCACTTAACATCGATTCACCATTTCACATGCAGATAATGAATTCGTAGTTTTGCACTCCGGTAGCATCTTGGGTTAGGCATTTGACGTGTTGGTTTCGCTTCATGAAAACGGTTAGATTTATGATGCAATGGAAGCATGCCATTTCACCCCAATATTGGTATTGCATTTTTAAGATATTTTATCTGATTCTTACGCAAAGCGTATTTGTTAATCCCGATTACAAAGCAAACAACATGTTGACACTCGTTTATTGACATTGTTCACCTAATGTTTATTGAGAATTGTCAAAGCAATTCTAAGTAGGTTTGACAAACACAAAGAGTACATCATTCAAAACAAGTGCTAGTTATGAATAAGATTAGTGCGGTGATCGTAGCGTAGGCACACAAACACCCCTAAAAGACATACCCAATTGGCATTTCCCCTGGTGGCAGAAAATTTGGGTCCACGACCGACCCCTTATATCCGAATCTGTGGTTGTAACGGGGCACGGAATAACGTGACACGACTGTACCTGTGGACCAAGGTGGACAAAGTGTATCAATGTCAAGCTTTCACAGGATCATTTGAGGAACATATCACCAGCACCTGTAACATTACATTCCTTCTGCGTGCAATGTAAACATGATATTCCACCCAAAAACATTCAATTAAACAGATATTTGTCAGAGATATAACTTTAAAATGTGGTTCATTTGTGCAGCCAAGACATTTGACTAGAATCTTTATACTGCGTAACATGATTTACGATGACAAATGATTTGACTTGTTACTTATATTTATTCACCTGATGTTTATTGAGAATTGTCAAAGCAATTCTAAGTGGGTTTGACAAACACAAGGAAATAATCACGCAAAACAAGCGCGTGACTGTACCTGTGGACCAGGGTAGAGAAAGTGTATCAGTGTCGGGTGTTCACAGGATCATTTGATGAACATATCACCAGCACCTGTAACATTACACTCCCTCCGAATGCAATGTAAATATGACATTCCACCCAAAACATTAAGATATTTGTCAGAAATATATCTTTAAAATATGGTTCATTTGGGCAGCCAAGACATTTGAATAGAATCTTTATACCATGTAAGATGATTTTATGATAACAAATGATTTGACTTGTTACGTATAATGAGTGCCATTTTAATTCTGACATTTTAGATTGGGCCCTTCAAGTACTATATATTCGTACACGGACGCCAACGGGAATGCGACGCCCCAACCACCCCCCGCCGCAACAGTCATCAAGCTCTGACAGTACAGACTTCCTGTGTGACGCCAGTCATCCTTCCGACAGACTGAGAAACATCTACAGGTACACTATCACATCTACAGGTGCGCTGTCATATCCATAGGTATGCTTTGTCATATCTACAGGTACTCTCTATCAAATCTACAAGTACCCTCTGTCATATCTATACATACACTCTGTCATATCTACAGGTACAATCTGTCATATCTACAGGTACACTCTGTCATATCTATACGAACACTCTATCAAATCTACAGGTACACTCTGTAATATCTATACGTACACTCTATCATATCTACAGATACACTCTGTTATATCTACAGGTACACTCTGTCATATCTGCTCCATTGTACCAGTGAACAATCTGTGCAATTTTTTGCAAATTTTTATTTGTTTGAACAGTTTATGACTCGGCGAGATGCATCTAGCTGTCGGACTCGGAGTGACTATTAGTGACAATTGTTATGTATTCAAGCATGATGTATTATGGATGGTGGTGCTCACTTTGTGGTACTCCAGTTCACATTCCTTCCCAGTGAAACTACTTTTATGACCTTTGGTACAAAAGGTACACTACATGCTAGTCATCAGTGTAGACTGGTCATGGTTGACTGCCCACTTGAGTTCTGCCTTGATACATGTAGTGGTGATGCCATGCTTCACTGATTTTGAACTTAGCAACTTTTTGAACTTAGCAATTTTGGGGTTCATTTTGTTGACAAAGTGAATACATATTTGATCAACCAAATTGAGCCATCTTCCAACAAAGGGCTTATAGTGATCTCAGGCTAATATGTACTTCATTTATAATTGTCCTCCTCAAAGGAATTTAAAGAGGATAATCGCTGTCAACATTATTGATACAAGCTGACAGAACAGTAGTGAAAAGTCATGATAATTGTTGCTGTAGCAATCTTCTGGGAATTAATCTGGTGCCAAAGCTAAAAAAAACTTAATTTAAACTTGATATAAAAAGGTGGATTGGAGAGCTGGGAGATCATTGTTAAAATATATTTATTTGTTGTAATTTTGGTCATGGATGGTTACATTTTGGTCAGGGAACATTGAGGGAATTGTTAAGTTAGTTATTTGTGAACCCAGTCTCACTGTGACATGTTGGTGTTTGCAGAAGGAGACAGAATCCCCTCTATGAGAGCCATGGCTCAGACAGTCCTACACCAGCCAAGTCAAAGGGTCTGCAGGGTCGGCAGTGTCCGTGTGCGGTGACAGTCGTGATAGCACTGCTGGCCATTGCTGCCTTCATCATGGCCCTACTCATGATCACAGGCACCACTACATCACGTGGTATGTACACACTCGTGTGTCTTACTACTGACTAGGGACGGATCACTATTTTACTTCCACATCCATGGCATATGAATAAATTGCTGGAGATTTTGAAATTGTAACCTTTTCAGGGATTTTTTGCACCTTAAAGAAATTCTTAAAAGGATAAAGGGCATATTTGCAGATTATGACACTTGTGCTGGGCGCAGGTTTCACGTTCTAGTTTCTGGTTGCAGCATATGCATGTGTCAGTTATGGAAAGATCCCTGATGTACAAAGACAGAATCCAGTTGGTTTGGGCAACAAATGTTGGAGCATCTTCCATATTGATTATTAGGAGCATCTTCCATGTTGATTATTAGGAGCATCTTCCTTGTTGATTTTTAGGAGCATCTTCCATGTTGATTTTTAGGAGCATCTTCCATGTTGATTTCTTTCTAAGAAAAACATTGTATGATTTGATGAAAATACTACTGAAGGTCAGTGGCATGACAACAATCAAAGTGTACAGTTATTATATAAAATTAATTATATGATTTGATGAAAATGCTACTGAAGGTCGGTGGCAGGACAACAATCAAAGTGTGCAGTTATTATTTAAACTTAATTGTATGATTTGATGAAAATGCTTCTGAAGGTTATTTGCAGGACAACAATCAAAGTGTACAGTTTTTATTTAAACTTAATTGTATGATTTGATGAAAATGCTACTGAATTTCAGTTGCAGGACAACAATGAAAGTGACTAGACTACAAAGTCAGCATTTGTTAGGTATAAATTGATTGTGCATGAAAATAGACAATTTCAGTCCTCTACCTAAAAATGAGAGCCATAAATGAAGGTGCTTTAACATTTAAAACAGCCATTAACAATGAGGGGTAATATAACCAATGGTTTAGCCATGAGGGGTAATATAACCAATGGTTTAGCCATGAGGGGTAATATAACCAATGGTTTAGCCATGAGGGGTAATATAACTAATGGTTTAGCCATGTTAAATTACAATAGGTCCATAATAGGCACTGGGTAGTAAAATAAAAAATATGATTTTGAAGTATAATGCATTCATTTTATATTGTATTGTATGTAAATATTATACTAATTTGTGTACTCTTTGCATGGTTGCCACAAACTAAATGTAACCATATGTGCAATATTGGCAAGTAGCAACATTTGTGGGAGCATCTGACACCTATTTTGGCATGTGCCCAGAGTGAAATACCTCTACTTAGAACATTTTATCACCAGAGATTTCTAAGGCTTATGTATCAATTATTTTAAAATGGCTTCTACATCACCTACATGCATTTTGATCCATTTCTGGATCTGTCAGATACATAGGTGAGGCCATATAGAAATCCCCAGTTTTTTTTATCAGAACTTTAAAAAAAATTAAATGAGTTATTATAATTTAGTATGCTGATAGATGTGTTAATGATTATCAAAGGTGCTTCTCTTAACCATCGTCAACTTCAGGAGTGTACAACTTCCAAGTAAGTGTATTTATTACAAGCTGCAAAGAATACATTTGGCATCATTCAGATCATTGATATTGCTTATTTATATATAAGTAGCTGAGTTGCATGAAAAGACAGCCACTCCAAGAGTCTAGCACTCCTTGCACTGCCCTGTCAAGTTTTGTTAGGGCAATGCCAATGACAACGTCATGCCCTTCCAATCATGTACAACTGCTGGTTGCACAAAGCATTCGTACATTACAAAGGAACTGATATGGACGTGTGATGTAGATCATGTAACACACAGCATTGCTAACAACTGTGCCTAGCTACAAACTCCTATTGTTCTGAGTTACATAATCGATGTTAAATGTTCACATAGGTTCCTTTGTAATATCTGCACCACTGGAGTATTTGGAATTGTTTTAATGTACCAACCATTCCTATGAGGCCACAGGATGTCTAAAAAATTCAGTCCCATACATGTGACACTAATGGATATAGATGAGGGAACAGACAGACACTGTCACAGACTACTTTATAGTACAGATGTTTGACACTTTGGATTGTTTGAAATATTTTAAAGTGTATATGATATGCATTCTAGTTCACATAATTCTTGTTTATGCAACAACAATATTTATAATGTGACTATTTGAAAACAAATCATTTCTCTCATGCTGTGCAAAATGCATCGAACGGTGCACCCTGGTGATCTTTATGCATCAAGTGGCGCACCCTGGTGATCATTCACTACAATGGTTACCAGGATTACTTGGTCAGTTTCTCAGCACTGCTCTAGCCAACCAAAACTGTCTCCCTTGTGCACCTTGGCACTGTGCTGCATGGCAGGTAGTGGCATGTTTCATTCATGGCAGGTAGTGACATGTTTCACTCATGGCAGGTAGTGGCATGTTTCACTCATGGCAGGTAGTGACATGTTTCACTCATGGCAGGTAGTGGCATATTTCACTCGTGGCAGGTAGTGACATGTTTCACTCATGGCAGGTAGTGGCATGTTTCTCTCGTGGCAGGTAGTGGCATGTTTCACTCATGGCAGGTAGAATTTATCAGGGATTAATCTTTAGCATTTTCAAATTACCTTGCTTAAGTTCACAGCATACAGAAAGAGTAATTTTTAAATTGCCTCACTTATAATTATTACATATACCTCATGAGGCGGGTTACACATTTATATTTTGATTGATCACAATCACCCCAAGGTACATAGCAAACGTAACTGAGGAATATAATTATAACATGTCATTTTGGGGCTAAATGCCACTAATTCATATATCACAAACATAACCCCATGCACATTGTTTCGGTGTCATATTTTCCTTTTCTGTGCATAGCAAGTTGTAATAATCACTACTCAAAATAGCCTCCCCCCTCCCAACTCACACACACAAACTAAATCATCTCAGAAAATGTACAAGCCCTCCATTCTGCATGGTTCCCATACAAAGCCCCTCCAGTCTGCATGGTTCCTGTACAAAGCCCCTCCTTTCTTTCCATTTCTTACATTTTGTTTTTGAACAACTGTTTTCATTGGTTAACAGAGCTGTTTAATTAAAATGCTCCAATTCTTGTAATTTTTAGATTTAAAGTTTTATCTAAATTAACAATGTCATGTTTCATGTTTCAATCTTTATTGTTGTATATTCACCATCAGAAATTGTACAAAGCAGGAATCTGATGGACAAATAAAACGTTCAAAGAAAATGTTATATTTCACCTTCAAAAGTGAAAATTTTTTGGGCTGCCTTTTACTGTTGTATCACAATCTCTACATATGTCGTAAAACTTATATTTCTTTCACCCCCAAATGATGTATTTTCTAAAAATAGTAAGATATCTGAAAGATCACAATAATTATTTTTAAACAACCAAGTTGTAATAAATTTAGTTTTGCAATATCCATAAAACAGTCATTCGGTTAACCAATTAAAATTATTGTATATTACGTTGAAGTGCTTGAGCATCGTGAATTGTGTGCAGTACTTGCAGCATTGCAGGTATATTTAATTTTAAATTTAATGAAAAGGTTTTGCAGAAACACCCAAACTTGCATGATACTTTACATGGCACTAATCTTTTACATTTCTGTTTGACGATATTCAGACTAACTTGACAAAAGAAATAGAGTATAACAATAATGTGTCCTCTATGTTAGAGGGAGCCACTAAACAGCTTCACCTGTTGCATAGCAACAGTACATGGCAACAAGATATATTGTCAGAATTAAATACTAAGATGAGAATTTATCAGTGATTAAACTTTAACATTTTCAAATTACCTTGCTTAAGTTCACAGCATACAGAAAGAGTAATTTTTAAATTGCCTATCTTATAACTATTACATGTACCTCATGAGGCGGGTTACACATTTATAAAATATTGTTGGACTCTTGGTAAAATTTTTCCACTCTTTGGTTGGCAGTTTTGTTCAATCTTGTTAGATCTACATGGTCTGCAACTGTAAGACTTTTTCCATGATATGTATTATTAAAGAACGAGTTTGCCCGAACTCACATTGATTTTTGTAATGATGATAACAAATTGAGCACTTTAAACTGGATTCTTTTTTAATGAATTTTTAGGTATGTCATACTGGTAGTCTCCAAACAATTACATAATTTAAACATATAGGATTGCAAGTATAAAATGCTGAAGTTCCAATACCAATAAGTCTGATGTGTGTTTTCAGTATGACCAATCCGAAAATATCGTCAAACTGTCGGAACGGACAGACAGTCTTCCACAGTTGAGGGTATAGCTGACCTAGTTGGGGTGTTGCTTAGCAACAGATCCCAGCAGCAGGATATACTGACCCAGTTAAGAAGCCAGGTGAGAATTGTTATAATTATATTGATATATAAACTTTATATAATAATAGATTATTATAAACAAGCGAGATAATTTTTAAATATCCCTTCATATTAATTGTTTGTTTTAGCTCAAAATATAGTTGCTTCAGATCTGTCGGAGCTGCTAAAATGAGAGTTGGGATAAGTTAGTTATTATAACTTTGAGGTAAATGTATAATTTTTAATATCTGTTCAGTTAAAGTTGCATCAGTTCTGTATTAAAATAAAGTAAAAATATAAAATTATTTGATCTTTTTTTGGGTTTTATTATTATTCTTGATAATAAAAAAAATGAAAGCAGGAATGTGTATTTGAAAAACTGCCTATGAAACATATTAAATTTAACAACTAATTGTGAGAGAATCAGGCATGCAAATCCTAATGCATGCAGCATGAATATTAATGCAATGTAATTTGCTCGTTTGCATTGTGGTTTTCAGTAGGAAAGTTTGAGCATGAAGTTTGTTAGACAGAATGATTCGCTGAGAGCGTTGCAGTTGCAATTCCATGACATAGACACACAGGTAGACAACTATGTGTTTCTAACTCTATTTACTGACACCCACACTCCCTTTTATCCTGAATACGCACTGGTGCATAGTTGCTCTTGTTTCCGGAATATGCACCGGTGATGCGTCATGTGACCACCACAATATTTGGCCAGCTTCCTGTAATAGTAATAATAATAAAAGTAATAATAAAACTTCTATAGTGCCAAAATCCTCAGTAACCTGAGCTCAAAGACAGAACGAACCAGAACATTTAAGCATGATATCATGAACAGGTCGTCATCAGAGTAAGGGGCCACCTTTACGATGGACATTTTCAAAAATTGTTTTGACATTTGTACAGAAATATAACTATGGTTTCAGATGTTTTAAGGTGAACGGGAGATCCTGATTGTTGGCGCAGCTACAAAGAAAGAGCCCTTGCCCAGGTTAAGCTTAGTTTATCTTGTGGCCATGAAAGCATTAGTTTATCATGTTATTTTAGCATAATTTCATTGTATATTCTTCAGGTCTTCAAGCTCATCACGTTTTTATAATAGGATTGACTCAGGGAAGATCAGTGCGAGTCAACCTATTTGATGGTGATGGGAACAACTTCAAAATTGATGACAAATTCTAATTTTTAACTGATATTTTAGTATTGTACATATATTATAAACATGTCGCAGTTCCATTCAGAATTGTCATACAGGTCTAGTTTTGTTGCAATATGTAAATATTTAATGTGTCTTGAACTTTTATACTCACATTTTACAATTTTACCCAAAAGATCATTTTTAAAAACATGTTGATGGTTGGGAGAATGTTTCGCTTATGCGGTTCATTGTGTCGGGAACAGGAGTAGCATCACTGCTAGTCTTTTCACGATAAATGGAATGTTGTAACAAGATGACTATTTTGTGCAGAATAACAATGCAAGTCCAGTGTAGAGTGAAATAGGCCAAATAAATTACATTTAATTCAGTAATTACATGCCAGCAATAATGCAGACATTCACCATTAAATGACATACATCATTACAGCAAGCATGCCGGCCCCCAAATGGTGTGTACACGTTATATCTACAATTCACAGATGCATTATGCCAGACTAACTGTCTCCAGCAGCTAATTGTCTCCGGCTGCTTCAAGCAGCTACAAGTACTAACTATATCACTGCTTACTAGCATTTGCCATTCACACTGAATCTGTGGGGGTCTCTCCGCCCACACCTATACTTAATATAAAATACCAATATAAAAACCCTGTGTGCACAACCAAACGTTTCATCAGAAGAAAGCACCAAGGCAAAACCTTGTGTACAAATCTGGAACAGGGAAAAACATCAAAGCATTAAATGCACCAATCAGTGATTTACAATGTTCCACCACATTAAGTTGCAGTACAAAACCTGTGGCCCAATATACCACAGGGTTACTTCATCATAACAATATATAGCCCCTATTTGACCGACTGGTCTACCTATGTTAAAGGGAAGTGGATGGGATAAAAAAACATGCTCAGAAACTCCTGATTAGCACACATAACTATTACCCGTTCAACAAAATTAGTCTAGCAGTTACTCCAACAATTAATTAACAATGATAGTTGGGGTTTTGCAGAGCAGAGATTTTACAGTGACCCACAATAAATTATTGATATCAAATAAGGGCGGATCTAGTGTTATGCATCACTCCGCCCATGGGAGTAATTAGCCTAATACACTCATAACCATCGTTCGCATATAATCCTTGCTGCACTGCTTATAGGAGCCTACCCTGCTACAGGCTATTAGTAATAACTGCCTACTTCAGGTCACATTTCTTGCCCTGTTATCCAGCATAAAATCCCACTGTCACATAGATTCATTTATTACTGCTGTGTTTTCTTGGAATGTTTTGAACTGTGCATTTGTTGATATAATGAATGTGTTGGCATAATTTGTGTCAACAATTTATTGAAATCTTGTCATGTTTCAACCCACAATGCGAACATGAGGGTAGGTAATAGTATCACCACTGGTCATCTCTGCAATTATTGCTGCATCGTGGGTCTGTTTATGTATTCTTTACATGCACTGTTCATGGATTATTGGTGTATTATTCACAGGCATCATCCTGTGAAACATCACAACTGATATATTCTTCACATGCACCGTGTATGCACTACTAGATTATTCAACCTGGTGCATATTTTAGGCCACAGTCCTGGTAATAGCAATGGTAGACACTTTTCACATGTTGATACAGAAAATGTGCCTTTTGGTTTTTTGCTTAGGGTTATCAGTATGTTGAATCAAAAGTTAAAACAATTATGAAAAAGTTTGTCAATATTTCCTGATGGGGATATGTGCGTTTCTGTCTGGAACATGAAATTCCAAATAATATATCTATATTATTGTGTACTGTAAGGAAAGAAAACATAGTTCATTTAAAAAACATGCACATGTCATTTATTTACAAACTGTGACGAAATACGTGGTAAAACAAAATGATATCATTTAGATCTGTTGATAGATTTTATCATGATTGTAGTAAATCACACTCTTTTAATATACTTATAAACATTCACTCCATTTATAGAAGGTTAATATGCTAGTATTTTGGTTTTGGCACTATATTTGTTAATTCAGAAATGTCTCTACAATGCTGATTGTAGGTGAGGTAGTCATGTGGGCGTAAAAGGGAATGTAAATGTGTGTTTCAGACAGATGCAATGTAGAGGCTGTAAATGTGTGTTTCATGTAGAGAAACAATGCTCAACCTGTAAATGTGTTTCAGGTAGAAGCAATGTACAATCTCTAAATATGTTTCCTTGTCATCTTTTTACATTATTTACAGACGTCATTTACTGACAGTCGTACCAATATTTTTATTATTTTCTTTTATTTATGTTCTATTTTACGGGCTCCACTAACTCTTTACCTAAAGGCCGGACAGTTCCCAGTGTTATCTTAGGCTGCACCGCCTACCTCAGCTCCATCGTTGGCACATTCTGCCATATGTATGAACGCGCATCTCAAGCGATCGCTTCTCCCACAGTCGCCTATCTCTCGTGGTCGCTTCTCCCACAGTCGCCTGTCTCTCACGGTCGCTTCTCCCGCAGTCACGTGTCTTGCGGCCGCTTCTCCCACAGTTGCCTGTCTCTTGCAGTCGCTTCTCCTGATGTCGCGTCTCTCGCGGTCGCTTCTCTCACGTCGCATTTTTCGTGCTCGCATCTCCTCCTCTCCTGCAGTTGCATTTCTTGCAGTCACATTTCCTGCAGTCTTATCTCTCTGCAGTCACATTTCCTGCAGTCTCTCATTGCAGGCTTGAGCTGGGTGTGAGCTGCGGTTCGGCTGGCTGGACTGCATGTCAGTTTACTTTACTCGTACATTTTGACTCAAATTAATAGTCATAATGCCCAAATTTGAAATTAAACCAAACTAACACATAACCAGATAATTTTCAAAAAATTGCCTAAATGGATTCTCCACCAATTTGTCGTAGCGGCGTGGTTTTGTATCTCTCTAAATAAATAGTATTACGACATCGGGGGGTACCGATATTACCGATATTTATTATAACAATCAGTGTTAAACCCTGACAGTCTACCAGTTCCAGCCTAGCTTAGAACACCTACCAACAGCTCACCAGCATACCCAGCCCTTGGCTGAGAGGGAAACCCTCCTCAGCCTACACCACTGCCTGCATGCCACTTCACTCTCTGACTGCAACTTCACTGTCTTCCTCCCTGTCTACAACACTATATCACATCTAACCCTGGCTGACCAAACACTCACTAACCAATCATTATCTCTCACTTTCCCACCTTCTTGTTTGAAAAGACTAAATAACACCACATGTTTCTTATGAGGCAACAGTTCCTGGGTAATTAATTAACACTTATACTTATCAATCTGGTGACACTGGACCTTGGGTCTTATCTAACATCCCAGAACTGACACTGGCAGGATTCTTAAAACATGTAGTTAGATATAATAAGTATAACTTATATCAAAGTGATGCCATAATTATAAAACTGATATGGTAACAAGTATATTATAATGAGACCTACCACACTGGTGCAATGGCAGATCCTTGCTGGGAAATCTCTTTCAGTTTCCACGTATATGGGCTATCATAGTTTATGTGCTTCTAGGTTCTCAGGTGAACGCCATTGCATTCAGTGTGTGAGGAAGGATGACTCACTCGGCCTGTTTTTTTTTGTGTTGCCCAGGCTGTGTTCACTTGTGATCTACCCTAGAGGCTGACGATAAACTGAGCCACTTCTGCAGACATTGTAATTTACGTCATTCTGCTGGTGTCATGACTCATAGAGAAATAGCGTCCATGTTGTAAGTCACACAGCTACCCTCTATGTGGGATCTCTTACTTTCCATGGTCTAGACACCAGGGAGAAGGGACCAATTGTTTTTAGTGTCTCTTCCGAAAGACACAAGCAATATGAAGTGAACGAATAATACAAGTTTTGAAACAGCAGTAGAAGAACTTGAATGTGGAGTCAGAGGTTAAGTAATATAATGTTATTTGTAGATTGTAACTTGAATCCTGGTGTCAGAGGTTAAGTAATATAATGTTGTTTGTAGATTGTAACTTGAATCCTGGTGTCAGAGGTTAAGTAATATAATGTTGTTTGTAGATTGTAACTTGAATCCTGGTGTCAGAGGTTAAGTAATATAATGTTGTTTGTAGATTGTAACTTGAATCCTGGTGTCAGAGGTTAAGTAATATAATGTTGTTTGTAGATTGTAACTTGAATCCTGGTGTCAGAGGTTAAGTAATATAATGTTGTTTGTAGATTGTAACTTGAAGGTCATCACCATCATTCCTATGAATTTTGTAAAATTAAATATAAATGCTTTATTTATTTTAGCCAACTTTTACATTAAAATTAAGGCCAGCAGTCATTAATTTTGTATTCTATAAATATAAAGTATGAATATTAATTTAGTGTGCCCTTTTCCCTTTTGTTGGAGTGGTTTGACAAGGATGAACAAAACTACACTAATTCACTGATTGTCTTTTCAGCTAAATGTTTACGTTTGCCAAACAAATACAAAGCATATAAAAATTAACAGTTAATTGCACAGAAGAATAGCAAGAGTTCTAAATACAGCTGGTGTATGCATATATTCATAGTAAACAAATTGCATAATAACACATTTTGTATGGTAATTTTATGAAGGGGGCTGTTTGGGCCAAATTCTATGGCGGGGTCCATATTCCATAATACAATATTCCACTAGAATATGAGCTCGATTCCCTGAGTATTTAGGTGCTAGTGAAGATTTAGTTGTGTTACTAATTGAATGCAGAGATGGTGTTTGAAAGTTGTCACTTAAACAAATAAACAAACAAACATCAGTGTTGACATTTCTGCAACATTGAAAGTTGCTTGTTCTCAAATAAATAGTCACTTAAACAAACAAACATAAGTGTTGACATTTCTGCAACATGCTGTCATAGCGTATAATTTTTTGAAGCCCCGCTATATAGAAGGCACACTAATGATTCTTTATTAACATTGTTATTATTCCGCTTAAAACATATAATAAAACTTACTCCATTGTTTTAAAACTTTAATTACAGTTTTTCAGTATTTAAAAAAGGATATGTCGATTAGGAATGAAGTTATCAGAAGACACCTCTAAAGGGAAAAGGGCAAACTTTAATTACAGTTTTTCAGTATTTAAAAAAGGATATGTCGATTAGGAATGAAGTTATCAGAAGACACCTCTAATTGTGATGTATGTCAACCTAAATAAAATTTACTCCCTCTATGTAAGCTAAACATTTCTGGATCCAGGAAGATATGTGCTTTGTCTTGAAAAAACATCAACATTTAGAGAAAAAAGAATTCAAAATCCTGCCATTGTGAAACTGAAACAAGTTGTTGCGAAAACTAAACGGGGCTATAAATACCTGCATTGTTCAATAGTTCAACAGGATGTATACTATGTCATGTCCAGGTCTGCGGTAGGAACTTTGACAAGTATCGCATTCACTTTCGTTGTGCCAGTCACTCTGAACAACTACTGCAGTATTTATTTCAGTGTCACAGTTGCATTTTAATGCTTCTGGGCTTTTGTTTTGTTTTCGTCCTCTTCGAAAGAACATTCAGGTGAGCTGCTCCATTGGAGGTCAAGGCAGTGGGCTTTCATATCTTCTCTGTTTTTAGAACAATAGTTAATGAAATCAGCTGGGACGCCCCAGTCTTGGATATTTTATAGTATTTCTTTCCTTAGAGATTGGGAGTGAATGAGTGAACCTTGGCATGTGCCTTGAGGTAGCTGTGCCGGTCGGTGCATTGCCACAGCTGGTTGTCAGTGTTCTTGTGCAAAGTGCAACAGTTGCACGGTACAGTGAACCAATGGAAAAGATAACACATTGATAGCAGAATTTTACCTGGCACTGCATTAGAAAATTATGAGCTGCCAGAAATTGTGCGATATCTTGGATACTATCTTGGAAGTCAGTATTTGGAAAGCAGAGTTAGCAGTTATAATAGTCCAACGGATAACCACAGGAATGACTGAGAAATTATAGAATGGTAGCATCAGAGCTGTGTATGGGAACATGTGTATACAACACAGTTTCCTTACATTCTAGTTAAGGTGTGTCAGTATTTGTTGTGATGGATATGCTCGAATTGTTTTGTGTTTTTACGATTGAGTATTGAGTAGTATTCCTCACAAATTCAGGGCACACATATACATATTTGGTAAATTTACATATGGGAATGTTAACATGTAGAATGCGGGAGAGTTTAGTTAGTTGTACAACGCTAAGTACTGAAATTTGCAGATGACACAAAAGTATTCAGAATGGTTACTAATGATACAGATAAACAAAGTTTACAGGATGATCTAGACATTTTTTTTAAATGGTCAGAAAAATGCTATTCAATTTTGGGAAGTGTAAATGTATACACATAGGACATGGAAACATGGCCGAAGAATATAAAATGGGGATGCTGTACTAGGTAGAACCACACAAGAAAAGGACTTAGGAGTAACATTTAGTGGTGACATGATAGTTTCAGAGTAATGCGGGATCGCTGCTCCGAAAGGAAATCAAATTCTAAGGCTAATTAGGAAAACTATCACGTATAAGGAGAAACAGCTAATTGTACTCCTGTACAAAGCAATGGTTAGACCGCATTTGGAATATTGTATACAAGCATGGAGGCCGTATCGTAAGAAGGACATAGACATACTAGAAAGAATTCAACGAAGAGCAACTAAAATGATTTCAGAATTGAAAGACCTTAGTTATGAAAGCCGCTTATTACAATGTGGTTTGACAACACTAGATACCAGGAAACTAAGAGGAGACCAAACAGAAGTGTTAAAAATAGTGAACGGTTATGAGGATATTGATAGCAATATGTTCTTCAAACTTAAAGAAGGCAGTAGAACCGGAGGACACAAAGCAGCATTAGTTAAGGAACAGTGTAAGTTAGACATGAGAAAGTACTCTTTCCCACAGAGGGTGGTAAATGAATGGAACAAAATGCCAAATGATTGTGTTAATGCTAGTAGTGTGAATATGTTTTAAAATAGAATTGACAGATATCTCTCGGTAAGCCAATGGCTTGCTTGTCCACTTGCCATCTGGAACTTGTTGTTTTGGATGGCAATCTTGTTAAATCATGTTAAAAGGTGGCCGTAACTATCTGCCTCATCTCTGGGCCGAATTTGGACTAGTCCTCGGGCATTTACAACTTTGACTAAACGTGCGTTCAAAACTTTAACGTCCGTTCGCTTGTTAGTTCGCTTGTGTTGGTTAGCCAGCGACGAGTGTTAGGTTACCGGTATATAATGAAAACCTAGATTGGAATAACATGCTGATGAATAAGACCGCAATTGAATGTTGGAATATTCTAAAAAAAGAAATTGAGAGTAGCATCGATAAATGTGTTCCCTTCCAAAAAAAAGGAAAACGGTGTAGAAAGAAACACTTGTCAAAAGAGGCTATTAGAAAAATAGTATTCAAACAAACTATGTGGAGGGTTTATAGGCGTACCAGAAAGGAAGAAGACTATGCAAATTACAAAGAGGCACTTAATGCAGCTACAACTGAAATCAGACAATCTAAAAGAAGCTATGAGCAAAAACTAGCATGTAACATAAAACATGACAGAAAGAGTTTTTATGCATATGTCAGGAGTAAACCAAACGTACAAGACAAGGTTGGACCTCTAGAAGACAGTGCTGGAAATATAGTATCACAGGGGTTTTTAATGGCGGAAGACCTAAATGGTTACTTCAGTTCAGTGTTTACCAAAGAAGATATTAGTTCATTACCAGTTGCTAAATTTCAGGAGGCTAAATCTGACTATTTAGGTCCGTTAGTTGTAACTCGGGAATTGGTAGCTAAGAAAATAAAGGCAATGAAGGATAACAAATCACCGGGAGTGGATGGGATTCCTCCAAAATTACTAATGGAAACAGTAGAACAAATCAGTATACCACTTGCAAGAGTATTCAACTTGTCATTAAAAGAGGGAGTTGTTCCGTTTGAATGGAAAGAAGCAAACATCATACCATTATTTAAAAAGGGTTCGAGAAATAAGTCAGAAAATTACAGACCAGTAAGTTTAACGTCAGTGATTTGTAAATTATTAGAAAGGTTAATTAAAGACCATATGGTGGACTTCCTCGTTAAGCATAAATTATTAAATTCATCTCAACATGGATTCCTTAAAGCGAGGTCATGCTTAACAAATATGTTATGTTTTTTGGAAGAAATCACTAAGTGGATAGACGTGGGATCACCAGTAGATATTATCTACTTAGATTTTCAGAAAGCTTTTGACAAAGTGCCACATCAAAGATTACTACTTAAATTAAAAGTCCATGGTATCGGGGATAGCATAACTGACTGGATAGAACAATGGCTGACTGACAGAAGACAACGAGTTGTAGTAGATGGAGAAGTTTCAAATTGGAAATCGGTTTTGAGTGGGGTACCTCAAGGATCAGTATTAGGACCTATATTATTCTTAATTTATATCAATGACTTGGACGACAGTATAACAAGTAACGTACTGAAATTTGCGGATGACACAAAACTGTTTAGAAAGGTTAATACTGATGGTGATAAACAACATTTACAAAACGATCTAGACAGATTAGTGAAATGGTCTGAGAAATGGCAGATGTTGTTCAATTTTGGGAAATGTAAATGCCTACATACAGGACATGGGAACTTGAATGTAAACTATAAAATGGGAGATACTGTTCTGGGTACTACTGTAAAAGAAAAGGACTTAGGAGTTACAATAAGCGCTGATATGAAAGTTTCAGAGCAGTGTGGTATTGCAGCTTCAAAGGGTAATCAAATTCTTGGATTGATTAGAAGAAACATAACATACAAGGGAAAAAAGTTAATTATACCTCTTTATAAAGCAATAGTTAGACCTCATTTAGAATACTGTATACAAGCATGGAGACCATATCGTAAGAAGGATATAGATACGCTTGAACGCATACAAAGGAGAGCAACTAAAATGATTCCAGAACTGAGAGACCTTAGTTATGAAGAACGCCTGAAAGAATGTGGTTTAACAACTCTAGAGACAAGGAGGTTAAGAGGAGATCAGATTGAAGTTTTTAAGATATTGAATGGGTATGAAAATATTGATAGAAATATGTTTTTCTCACTCAAGAAGGATAGCAGAACTAGAGGACATGAGGTAAAATTAGTAAAGGATCAATGTAGATTGGACATCATGAAGCACTCGTTCTCACAGAGGACAATAAATGAATGGAACAAATTGTCTACAGATTGTGTAACTGCTAGCAGCGTGAATATGTTTAAAAACAAGGTTGACACATATCTCAGGAAGGCGGGTTATAAGTAGATGAACATTGTTGGACTCTCGATAAGCCAATGGCTTCCTTGTCCACTTGCCATCTGGGCCTTTGGCTTGGATGGCAAATCTTGTTAAATCTAAATAAACTAGAAACACCTTCTTCTAGAGAGAGAGAGAAGTTCCGGTGCCTGACCCAGTTTCGCATCACTGGACAAGAGGGCTTGCGACATAACGACAGCGAATAGTTGAGTTGTTGTCATATGTCAAAACACTGCCATTATTGCACTAATTAGTTTTTTTCAATGGCAGGCCAAGTCCGATTTAACCATTATTGGCCCAGTCGAGTCTTACTAGCTGTGCAGCGAGTTTGGCGTATTACCTACACAGTAATAATAATAATAGAAGAAGAACCAACACATGAAGGTTCATGAAAAAAGGTAACTTGAAACTTTATTTTAAATATGTAAGCATGGAAGTATTGTTTGAAGCATCTATGTAAGCATGGAAGTAAGAAGAAGTTTGAAGCGTCTTAAGACTTTAAGTACATGCATGCAAATATATCTAATATAAAAAAAAATATGATTACAATCACACTCATAATCAAATGCTTTACATTAAAAGTAAAGCAATACAACAAATAAAAATAGAAGATATAGCAGTCAGTAATACAACTGGTTATGAAAGTAATACATTGAAGCATTACTTATTTGATAAAACAGCAATCATCTAGATTCAGTACTATTGCCTATTGGACAAATAACAATATGAATTTACTAGACTGAACACAGCCTAATTATTGGTGGTTTGCCTACTGTTTGAGTTGAGGAACCGGGAAACTGCTGCCGATAGCAGGGCCTACACGCCGGTTATGTATGTGAATCGGAGTCCGAATCAGACTCAATTTCAAAGTCTACAACATTATGGATCTCCACCAACGTAATAGAGGATGCTAACTCGGACTGTTCAGGGACAATCGTAGGAACTGCTTTTATTCACGTTGACGAAAAAGACATCGACTGTCGTGAACTTTAACGTTGACATTATAACAGCTCTTCACTCGCTTGGCAAGTGTCATTTTGAATTCGCCCCGCGACATCCGGGTCACGGGATTGTTTCTTCAAATGAGAGTGTCAATGGTTAGGCACTGAGAAACGCCACATAACGCGTTTCCCAACGATTACAATAAATAGAGATCAACCGCAGTATCATTATTTTCCAACGATGTCAAAGTTAAACATATATAGTCCTATAGATCGGCGGTATTCGCTATTCTGCCGTCGACAACATTCGTCGAATCACTAAGTCTGAGACAGTTCACAAATGTTCTTGTAAAAAAATGTCATTTTGTAAAAAGAAAAACCATTCTTTTATTTTTATTATACCCGTCGTCGTAAGACATTTGCCCGTCTTCAAGATGAGCAGACGGGTCCCTGGCTAAGGACCTGTGTCATTGAGTAAACTGACATTCCGGTTTCTTTGAATGTGGTATTTGACATAACTACCTCTCAAGAAACTTGTTTGACACTCGTTCCATATATTTTTTCTACTTCACACAACTATGTGATATACAGAGCACTATGTGATATACAGAGACCAGAATGTAAACAGAGTACTACTTGACTGTGACATACAGTGCCCAGAATGTGAACAGCTTTACATAAGGAAAACACAGAGAAGTTTAGGCACAATAATTAAAGAACACCTATCTTGTTGCCAACCCCTCTCAACCATCAGTGAACACGAACAGAACACATGTTAGCAGTGTTCAATGAAATGAAAGAGACAAGGATTTTAGACCTTGAGGACAACTGGTTTAGCAGGAAAATCAAAGAAGCAACTAACCTGTCCTGAACCAAGACTTCAGCTAGGAGCTCCCACCAGTCTTTTCCAGCTTGTGTCACATGACGTTTGTCACATGACATGCCGATAGCAAACTCAGCTTGCATATGAAGGCCACGTGAAATGGCTGAGATGTTCAGAATGAACACCAAACAATTTCTTGACAGGTAATTATCTCAAAAACCTACCATTCGTTAATCTGACAAAAAACTAAGAACTTTTGCCACATCTGGAATCAAAGCACTACTGTTGTTAAATGTGTGAAAAGTTCCCCAGTTCCATTGATCTAAACTGAATCCTCAGAATTTGTTGGGATCAGCACGTCACCAACAAGGAAATCTCCCAAATATCAATAACATCATCAAATAGTTGAAACAAAGAAGGTGGATACGTCTAGGCCATGTTCTCTGCATTAACATATATAGTTTTCCACGTGCCCCTTTATAATGGGCATCACTTGGAAAAAAGAAAACGAGGCAGGCCACTGGGCACCTGGAGAAGAACTGTGGAAGAAGAAATGGACCTGACTGGGAAGACTTGGAACAAACACAGCTGGCTCAAGACAGTGCTGACTGGAGGAGATTTGTTGGTGCCTTTTGCTCCAGCATGAGTGATGAGAATTGAGAGAGATTGACCTAAAGTCTGAAATAGTATTATCACTATTATGTGTGGACAGCAAGCACAACAGCTGAAGGCACACGGTGGTGTGCTGGTAAGCCAGTGGAGTAGCCAGTGTTCCCCTTGGATCGTAGGTCCAGACCACTATTGTTTTCCCTTTGAAATCAATGCTAAAAGTCAGTTTACCCTGGGCTCAGAATTACAATCTACACTTTAATTATTGTCTTGTCACTTCAGTAGCATTTTCGTGAAATCATACAATTTTGTTTTCTAGAAAATCAACATGGAAGATTCTCCCATAAGATCCTTCCATCATTGACATGTGTATTTATGCAACTAGACATTTCTAAGTGGACACAACACAGCCAAAAGACTTAGTGTTGTAGCCAAATATAACGAAATATCCATTGTAAAATAACAACAAAACAAAACATTGCCTAAAGGATATACCGTCTCAAATTCACAGGTACTTCATTTGTATGACATGAACCTGGAAGTAAATTAATGATCCCTCCCTGTCGTCACCATAACTGTTTGTTACACTCGGTTCACTGGTTTGTTCTGTCCAGTTCCATCTGGGCTGTGTTTACATCATAGTGGTTTACATATGACTTTGTCACTGTGAGTCAGTGGCTGTCACTGTTGATAAATCACGTGATCCTGACATGTCCAGCTGACAGTTTCTAGTGCTCCAGTGGATATGAACAACTGTTGAACTCTGGGTTAGGAGAAAGCACATTGATTTATTGCAACAAATGTGTCTCATGCCCTGTTTACTGCCAGAATATGCAAGGTAAGTACACATACTAAGACTGGGTGTTACAAAGTTTATTTAGTTACAGTTTCATAAGAATTTGCTTTAAGAAAATATATTCATTGACTAATAATGCTCATTAAAATAAAAAATGTTTTGCTATTAACTCAATGTCTGAGGAATGTTTGCTGCTTTCTCTTTAGACTTGGATGTTTCCCTGATTGGCCACCAAGGGACACCACTACATAAATGTAACTCATCCCGCCTGCCAACCAACACAATGAATGCCCCCCTGCCTCTCAGTCTCATGGCTCCACACAGACCCTCAGAGGGTGACAGCCCTGTCAGACCAGACGAGACAGACGGCTACCTGCAGCCAGCACCACCTATTGTTATTCCTTCACAAAACGGGCACGACTCTGGTAAGATTTTCAGTATTTGCCTTCACAGATATTTTAAATATTATCAGGTGTATCATGTATATAAATATCATGTATATAAATATAATTATTCAGTCACCTTGTAAGCAACATTCTAAAGGTAAAGGAGAAGTAGAATGTTCTTCTATTCACAACTATTGAGGATACCTTAAACTTTGAGTAAATCTCAATAGTTGTGATTAGAAGAACATTGTTACTTCATTATTCCCTACCAACTTGATGGACATTTTTGCACGGGTATAATGAGAGTTTGCAAGGGTCGGGTAGGGTGTATTTCATATGGTTAACTGTTGCTATCTAGTAGTCCAGGCTGGAAAAATACTTTTTTAAATGTTTGGGTATGGACTCGATATAACACTTACAATGAACATGTTTGTTGTCACTCTAGTTTCTTGAAAAAGATGAATATTTGATTGTGCAGGGTTTTGAGTAATAATTCATATCCACTTTTTTGATTAAAAATTATTCATGTATGTATTTCACTTCTTCTCTAAACGTAGAACAGGTCGTTCTTGTTTCCATGACGTGCCTATGCCATAATGGTGTACTGTAACCAACTGTGGTGTTCAATAATGTATGGCTTCTTGAGCACTTGTTACATAAAGGTTGGATGACACCACAACTGTCAGTCTAACTGAGCTGTGTATTTGGGGTGGCAGTTTCCATGGGAAGTGAAGAGGGGCAGAGGTTATATACTCTCTGTGAAATATCACTTTCACTGATTGGGTGATATGCATGTGTATTCCAAGTGTACTGGTTGGGACTGCTTGTATTGCATGTTTGGTCTGTCATTGATCTGTGAGCAAAAGGTTTCTTACTACTCAAATGTTGCTTCAGTTGCAGGTGCAAAATTACCATCTTCCCAGTCTGTGTACAGTCTGTCATCTCATATATTGCAGTCGTGCAGTCAGTTATGCAGAACCCAGTGCAATATCACTTAATTAACTTAAATCACTGTGCAATGTGTGCATGGATGATCCCCAATGCTAAGCCTGAATCAGAGTAGCACTGATCAGCTAGCTGTTACCCTTGCACCATTTGGGACCTGGGTCTCTTGGTGTGAAAATTGTTTACAAGCAAATATTGAATTATGTTTCAGTGGGTAAATGAACATGTGTTGATGGAGCTAGTGTTCTATTACATGGCAATCAATAAAATGGCAGTTCACAATTGGCAGTGGTCTTTGAAAAACTAGAAAGAATGTTAATTTAAAGGTGTGGAAAAGTCTTGCTATAGTTGAGGGCAAGGGAATTTAAAAATGTAAAAAACTGGGAAATTATTGGTGTATGCTAAAGTTTGTGAAAGTAATTAAATGGTTTTTATTTTGTCAAACAGTTTGTTCTTATAACATCATAGTGTAAAAAATATTTTAATATGAAAGTTTGAAATATAGTCAACCATTTATAGGTGTAGTGAAGTCATTGAAAATAAAATGAAATCCTTGTTTAAATGAAATAATTTCACATGTGGTAGAAACAAATATTTTATAGCTGAGTGCAGAAAACACCTGTTTGCACAGGAATGAACTGATGTGAGGTGTAGTCTTAATGATTGGATATTCTATTTATGTAACACCTGAATGGCCAAGTACACTTTGTGTGAGTCTGTGCTCATGTGTACACATGCCTGGAGGAACAAAGGGTTGATGAATAGTTGTATGTATTCTGTGGTCCGGTCATGCATGACGTCTAGCAGGATTGCCATCCAGGGTGACAACCTCCTGGTGCTGTGTGTACAAGGAAGCCAGAGTTATCACTGATGTGTTTTTTTAACCTGTTTACACAGCTACTGTTACACAGCAAGTCTTTCACAGGTGTCAGTTCAAGCCACCTTCATTCCTGACACACCAGTTGTTGATATTGTGAATCGGATTACCCAAATCTGTCATGGTCTTGTACCTAAGGTAGATATTGTGGGTTGCTGGCCTAGCTGTAGGGTAGTCCACACCTCTGTGTGGTTTGACTTTTGGCACAGCTCCTGTGTAGAGCACGGCTGCAGCCATTCCTTGCTAGATAGCCAGTAAATTCTGCAAACTGCTCTTTGGACAAGTTCACTAGTTCACTTTCAAAATAATCAGAGGCATGAACCTGAGCCACTGTTGTTTCTCAAGATCCAACCACAGCTGAATCACAGTTCTCAGATGTATTAAGAGGATTTGTATTTGCACCAGTTTGTTGTTGATTGTAAGTATCTATTTGGAATTAGACTAGCATGTCAGTTTCAAAATTCTAGCGTTTCAACCTGCAAATGTAATATATGTGTAATTCATTGTTTACTTGCTGTGCAAAACAGTTTTGTGTGCTGTTTTGTAGGTAATCATATGTGATTGTCATGGATCTTATCAGTAGGGCCTAATGAATGAATGAAATGAAATTTAATAGACCAATAATTACAAGTACATATTATAATTCAGTATATACAATAGGTCAGGAGATTCCCGTTGAGAGCCACCTTTAATAATAATTGCAGTATAATAATAGTAATAATACATTTACAGAGTAATTTAGCTAATAATACATGAATATGCCATAGTAAAGATAGGTATTTGCACCTCTCCTGTGCCTGTGACATAAAACTAACACAATAATGTCAATGAAAAGACTTATGTTATAAAATTATCAATATGTTGTGACATTAAATATTTGCGTGTATATTATACATCCATAATACATTTGACTGTTTAGTTTGTTTGGTAATTTATGAAGTTAGGTGATTTGTAGAATGAATCAACAATTGGAAGGGTTGTTTATAGAAGGGAGACTGCAACAATGCTGCTTTGAAATATTTCAGCCAGCCCCTTTCTGTTCTCATGCCAAGTACACATTCGTGACCTCGATTACCTCTTTACCCCAGTATATGATTATTACCCCAATATATGATCATTATCTGTGTCAATGGTCTCTTGTGTTACTGGTTCAAAGGTGCAGTTAGAAAGTGTCAAGTTCTACGTTTGTACCAGTTACTTTTGCTTTATAAATGTCTACAGGCTTAAATTAACTTTGGAGAATGTAGGTGAATGTAGGAGGTCATGGAGGTGTCTATGTCTGCATAATTATTAACATTTAGTGTGGTTAGCATGTCATGTACATCTACCAACAAGTGTGTATTGGATGTTTGATCAAAGTTGTGTTATTTTATTATTCACTAATCGTGTGTTTTGAATGAAGCTCTGTGCAGAATAGGACTTGTTTTTACAACAAGGCAACATTTAGTGTTGATTATGGGTCAAATCTACCTCAAGGGACCTTTGTGAACTCACCACCTGTGGCCATTGTCCTTTCATTGGCCTGTTCAGTACCTACTGACCACAGACATAAATAGAACATCCTTTATTAAAACAAGACTGCTGAGCCCTTATCCGTTGACACATGATAAAGTGATGCAGGCATGGACAAGTGATATTCATGCTGCTGCATGGCAAGAACCCACTGGAAGCGCAGTTTTTATACTGTACAGCATAATATCCATAGATATACAGTACTAATAAGAGATTATTAATATATATCTATGATATATCATATCAGCATCTACTAAATAACTTCAATCAATGAGTGTAATAGATGTACAATGGGTTAAAATACATGTCTCATGATAAAATTGCATTTATTACAACTTACTAATTAAACTGATAAACTAAACTAACTACTAAAATGATGCAAAACCAAGTTTCTCAGTCATTGCACAATTTACACTCCTGATACTGAAAGTACCACATCAAGGAGTGGGCTTGTATAAATACAAACAGAACAAGTAAGCTATTTGCATACCATAGTGTCCAGTGTAAGATAAGATGATACATAAACATCTATGAAGTACTATAGTTCCAACACATTGGTGCTGTTCACAATATTGTCTGTAAAATACATGTTATCTTACTCAGCATTAATATATAGTAATACTAATGTTTATCCATAAATTCCATAGCATACATGTAGGTATTAAAGTAAAACTACTACTGTACATGTATAAACCCCTAATAGCATCAACTCAAAGGCATTGCATATGTGTGGGTGTGTGTGTATATATATATATATATATATATATATATATATCGAGAGAGAGATATATATATATATATAGAAAGAGAGAGAGAGAGAGAGAGAGAGAGAGAGAGAGAGAGAGAGAGAGAGAGAGAGAGAGAGAGAGAGAGAGAGAGAGAGAGAGGAGAGAGAGAGAGAAGAGAGAGAGAGAGAGAGAGAGAGAGAGAGAGAGAGAGAGAGAGAGAGAGAGAGAGAGAGAGAGAGAGAGAGAGAGAGAGAGAGAGAGAGAGAGAGAGCTGTTATTGCACTGTTGTTTACAAACAAATCTTGGGCACTGATCAAGGCACATGTCTCTAGGGTCTGTGCTAGGGAATAGTCAAGATCAACCCTCTCACAGCGCAATTAATCAATAACTTCAAAGGGAGAGAGAGTACCAACCTGATCCTGGCTACATTTACCTAATAAGTTATTACATGCACAATCTATCCATGCACTAATGCATGTTCGTGCTGACAATCAACTAAACTGTTTTTGTACAATTGAGGATTCTTACCTTTATAAAAAAAACATGTTAGATCCTGCCTTCTGTCGATTCATACAGCTGTAAGCCACACAGGAAATAAACATATTCGTTGTCCTACAACTGTCTCCAGCAAGCCTCCAAAATGTTTATGTCTTGGAGAGTTTAACACTAATGCACGATGCTCACTCAAATATGAACAACCCAAACTGCCAACACTTATAACACAACTGCTGGGATCACCCTCACCCAAATGATTAATCAATCTGGTGGCCTTTTGTTTGCCTTATATTGTACATGATGATGGTGAGGAGGAAATATATTTACTTACTTACTTACTTTCTTACTTACATATGTTAGACAACTATTTGTAACATGCTGTATTCACACTATAAACAGTACTACCCTATGTGACATGCAATGGATGCAAGTGTTTCTGCTGTGCAATGAAATGCCGGCCAGTGGTCCACGCCCACTTTATGGCAGCGAGCTGGCTTATCGATCTTGGTTGTAGGGGGATGGTTAATGATGCAACTCTACGCTACTGACACACTGATGAATATAGTCAGATTAACAAACCATCAAATTATAGGGTGAAGCGATTCTAGGGTAAACCGACAATTTGCAGAGGGTTACATTCACAGATGTGGCATCGGTTGGAGGTTGTTGATGGAAAATGTGTGTGATTGGTTGAGTAATGGACTAGACTAGTAGAATTCATTTTATAAGACAGACAAGTCAGTGTGACATTACCTGTCTGTCACCATTTGGTGACTTTCCATCCAGAGGCTAGTTATCACTTAGTAACATACTGTCATCTTTGGCGTAATTGTATAATTTCATTGTGTGTCTTTCTTTTGTGCATTTCGTTGTATTTTAAAAGTATGGGACTGGAACTCGATCAACTGGTGATCACGCTTTATTTCTGTATATATGGATAAACAGTTAACTATAAGTTCTCGATTTGGCACATACTGTCATCTACAATAATTTCATATGTTCACTTCACATGTTGGAAATATTTTTAGATGAAGTGAAAAGTTAAACACGTGATACTGATCAGTGAAGGTGTATTTGACAGTGCCATGTCGCATTGTTTTTTCTTGAAATTTTCTATAATAATAATTTTCTTCTCAGTGATTCTTGGGGTGGAGCTATTCCAAAACATGTTAAAGCCCCAACACATTTCCTGGTCATTCACTGCACAGCCTGCCTAGATAGACAAGCCATGCAGGACCATTCAGGGAGGGTCCCTAGGGGAGCATGGTCCTGATGTCCTAGCTGGACCATTCAGGGAGGGTCCCTCGGGGAGCATGGTCCTGGTGTCCTAGCTGGACCATTCAGGCAGTGTCCCTCAGGGAGCATGGTCCTGGTGTCCTAGCTGGACCATTCAGGCAGTGTCCCTCAGGGAGCGTGGTCCTGGTGTCCTAGCTGGACCATTCAGGCAGTGTCCCTCAGGGAGCATGGTCCTGGTGTCCTAGCTGGACCATTCAGGCAGTGTCCCTCAGGGAGCGTGGTCCTGGTGTCCTAGCTGGACCATTCAGGCAGTGTCCCTCAGGGAGCATGGTCCTGGTGTCCTAGCTGGACCATTCAGGCAGTGTCCCTCAGGGAGCGTGGTCCTGGTGTCCTAGCTGGACCATTCAGGCAGTGTCCCTCAGGGAGCATGGTCCTGGTGTCCTAGCTGGACCATTCAGGCAGTGTCCCTCAGGGAGCGTGGTCCTGGTGTCCTAGCTGGACCATTCAGGCAGTGTCCCTCAGGGAGCATGGTCCTGGTGTCCTAGCTGTGTGGTTAGGTCTCTCTAAATAAATATTATTAAGACAGCAGAGGGGTACATATATAAAGAAGAACTATCAAACCTTCACTGTGTTAACCGACCTTAATCTGTACTATAATAGTCAACGTTAAACCCTGACAGTCTACCTGTTCCAGCCAAGCTTAGGACACCTATCAGCAGCTCACTGGCTTACCCAGCCCTTGGCTGAGAGGGAAACCCTTCTCAGCATGCACCACTGCCTGCCTGCCACTTCACTCTGACTGCAACTTCACTGTCTTCCTCCATGTCTACAACACTATACAAACATCCCAGCCGGTGCCAGCTCCTCAGCAAATATTTTCAATAAAAAAGCTTAAATGCCACCAGGACCAGTTGCTTTTCTACTACATACATGTTGGAAGACCTTTGGTAACAACATCAATTTGAAGCCTATCGGCATTACTGACAAACACATCACTAAGCACAGTATCACGTACATCTACTAGAAGAGTCCTGAGTATCAAAACATCTGTAAAAATAATTCATTTCATCAGCAAAAGCCTGTTCATTTGTAATGTGTATTGGTTTCCTAGTACAGTTCATGTTTATGGCTGACGTCATTGTATCCCATAATGTTTTATTGTTGGTGCAATTGAAATATTTCTCGATTTTGTCTTTGTAGTGTCGTTTTTCCTCTTCGTAGGCGCTGCCTGACACCACCTTTCCTGTCTCTTTTCTTCTGGCGTGTTTGCTGTCTGTTGTTGTCGAGATGGTTGTCTGTAAGCTCAAGTTCAATGGTGGAGCAACGCCGCTGTCACGAAGTGCCAGCAGCATGTCTCTAGTGTAGGTGAGCACTCGCTGACGCTGGTCGCCATTTTCTGAGCGAGGTGTCATGAAGCCTGGTGTCCGCACAAAAGCAAGAGAAGAAGTGTCCACTTCGCGTAATTTGCCATCACATTCACTCGCATATTGTCCAACTCCAAGGATCATATAAGTCAGTAAAACTATACATAGAGTAGCTAAACAAAGCACTGCGCAACGCCACACAATTGTATTATAATGAGTCATATCACTTCATCCACCAGCTCAACTAAATTCGTCCTCGAATTTGGATATAATTATAGCAAATAATAAGTACTAATGCTTCACAAAATATGACAAGCATAATACAACCACAACATATATCAGTAACTTAGTGTAAATCATACACACTATATAATTATCATTCATATTCCAAAATGTTCAAAAATAAATGTATCTCCATACGCTATGCCATGGATGTATGCATGCCAAAGCAAACACAGAAATGTTCTCACATCTCCCAAAGTTGGAGGAAAGTTCATCATTAAAAACACAGTGTCTACAGGTGATGCAGCAAATAGAAGGTGTCCATAGAATAAGAAGAATAAACAGAAGAATTATTATTTAAATGCTAGATTAGAGACCTTTATCAAAACATTAGAAATCAGCAGTGTGCCATGCATGTAAGTTTAATGATTGTCTACAGAAGGTAAAGTAATCGGAATATATAAATCAATATATGCCTCACTTTGATTACATATCCTGCCTTCTTTGCAGTAGATTTCATTTTCTCTCTACATCATGTCACACGTACTTTAAACTACCAGTTTCTACAAGGCTCATCTCCCTGACTTATCCTGTCGTTTAACAGTGTCTCCCTTGTCATCTTTATACATTATTTACAGACATCATTTACGGATTTTCATACTTCTTCTCCTGTAGTCGCATTTCTTGCAGTCGCATCTCTCTGCAGTCACATTTCCTGCAGTCTCTCATTGCAGGCTTGAGCTGGGTGTGAGCTGCGGTTCGGCTGGCTGGACTGCACGCCAGTTTACTTGATCCATATACTATAACATTTTGAATTACGATAATTGTCATAATACCCAAATTTGAAATAAAACAAAAGTAACACATAACCAGAGAATTTAGAAAAATTCCCCTAAATGGATTCTCCACCAATTTGTCGTAGCGGCGTGGTTTGGTCTCTCTAAATAAATATCATTACGACAACGGGGTACCGATATAAAGAAGAACTATCAATTAAAATTTCACTTTGTTAACCAACCTTAATCTTTATTATAACAATAAATATTAAACCCTGACAGTCTACCAGTTCCAGCAAAGCTTAAGACACCTATCAGCAGCTTACCAGCTTACCCAGCCCCTGGCTGAGAGGGAAACCCTCCTCAGCCTACACCACTGCATGCCTGCCAATTCACTCTCTGACTGCAACTTCACTGTCTGTCTACAACACTATATCACATCCAACCCTGGCTGACCAAACACTCACTAACCAATCATTATCTCTCACTTTCCCACCTTCTGGTTTGAACAGACTAACTAACACCACATGTTTCTCATGAGGTAACAGTCCCTGGCTAATTAACGCTTATACTTATCAATCTGGTGACACTGGACCTTGGCTCTTATCTAACACATCCCAAAACTGACACCCCAACACTGACACTGGCAGGATACTGGTGCAATGGCAGATCCTTGTTGGGAAATCTCTTTCAATTTCCACGTATATGGGCTATCATAGTTTATGTGCTTCTATGAAAGGCTCTCAGGTGAATGCCATTGCATTCAATGTGTGAGGAAGTATGACTCACTCGGCCTGTTTTTTGTGTTGCCCAGGCTGTGTTCACTTGTGATCTACCCTAGAGGCTGATGATAAACTGAGCCACTGCTGCAGACATTGTAATTTACTAATTTACGTTTGATGGTGCCATGACTCATAGAGAAACAGCCTCCATGTAGCAAGTCACACAGCTACCCTCTATGTGGGATCTTTTATTTTCCATGGCATAGACACCAGGTAGAAGGGACCAATGTTTTTTTGTGTCTCTTCCGAAAGACACAAGCAATATGAGGTGAACGAAATTGCCCAAGTTTTGAAACAGCAGAAGATGAATTGAATCCTAGTGTCAGAGGTTAAGTAATATCATGTTGTTTGTAGATTGTAACTTGCCGGTCATCACCATAATTCCTATGAATTTTGTAAAATGAAATATAAATGCTTTATTTATTTTAGCCAACTTTTACATTAAAAGGCCAGCAGTCATTCAATTTGTAGTCTACATATATAGAATGAATATAAGTATGAATGTTAATTTAAGGTGCCTTTGTTGGAATAGTTTGACAAGGATAAACAAAACTACACTAATCCATTGATTGTCTTTTCAGCTAAATATTTACGTTTGCCAAACAAATGCAAAGCATGTAAAAATTAACAGTTAATTACAAGGAACAAGAGCAACATTTCTAAGTACAGCTGGTGTATGCATATATTCATAGTAAATAAATTGCATAATAACACATTTTGTACGATAATTTTATGAAGGGGGCAGGGTGGGTCAAATTCTATAGCGGGGTCCATATTCCATAATATAATATTCCACAGGAATATGAGCTCGATTCCCTGAGTATTTAAGTGCTAGTGAAGTTTTAGTTGTATTATTAAAGTTGTTTGTTCTCAAACAAGTAGTCACTTAACCAAACAAACAAACAGCAGTGTTGACATTTCTGCAACATGCTGTCATAGCGTGTAATTTTTTGAAGCCCCGCTGTATAGAAGACACACTAATGATTCTTTATTAATGTTGTTATTATTCCGTTTAAAACATATAATAAAACTTACTCCATTGTTTTAAAGCTTTATTTACAGTTTTTCAATACCTAAAAAGGATATGTGGATTAGGAATGAAGTTACTAGATGACACATCTAATTGTGATGTATGTTAACCAAAATAAAAATCAACTACATGTATGTAAGCTAAACATTTCTGGATCCAGGAAGATATGTGCCGTGTCATGAAAAAACATCAACATTTAATTCAAAATCCTGCCATTGTGAAACTGAAACAAGTTGTTTAAAAAACTAGACTGGTTGATAATTATCTGCATTGTTCCATAGTTCAACAGGATGTATAATATGTCATGTCAAGGTCTGTGGTAGGAAATTTGACAAGTATCGCATTCACTTTCGTTGAGCCAGTCGCACTGAACAACCACTGCAGTAGTTAGTTCAGTGTCACAGTTTCATTTTAATGCTTCTGGGTTTTTGATTTGCTTTCGTCCTCTTCGAAAGAACATTCAGGTGAGCTCCTCCTTTGGAGATCGAGGTAGTGTGCTTTCATCTCTTCTCTGTTTTTAGAACATTAGTTAATGAAATCAGCTGGGAGGACCCAGTCTTGGATGTATAGGCGCAATGATTACGTCTATTCGAACTTAGTTTTTGGGGACGGTGGCAGCTTCTATAATCCATATCGTACTGTCTCGGTCTGTGCCAAGTTATCCGGTTCGTAGTTTCACTGAACAATAGATTTAGCTAGACTTACGTCGATTCATACACTTCGATCAATCTTTATTTACTGTCTTCTTCATGTCTTCTGTAGGCACAATTTTAGCGATATAACTTAACACCTTGACAATTAAACGATAACGTAGGAAATTATGTCTCTTGGCGCCATCTCCCCCATCCTGCCTTCTCAACTCGTACCTTAATTATCTTCAAATAAAATAAAGGTAAACTGGCACTAACATCCCGGCCCCTAATTGAATGCAGCGATCAGCGATAGAATTATTTAAAAACACAAATTACTATCCAATAGAGCACATACAATAATCATAATTATTACGTATAACAAGATCTATATAACCAACTAATGTCAAATAAACGGTGTACGCATGTCCACTGTCCAATCAAGTCATCACAACGAATGTTCTCGTAATTCAGTTAGTGTAAATTTTAGTTTAATTGACATACCTAGTTCTCTGATTCTAGCACCAACACCGGCTTGTTAACTGGTGTGTCCAACATGCTCGTTAGAGTCTTAATCTTCACGCGACGCCCGAATCAGTAGTCAGCGAATCAACTACTTCCATGTGGATTGCACGAACTTTCAAGTCAGTGAACAGTGCGACATATCTCTTCACTGTACATCGTCCACGCTTCACCTCGATCGGGCCGAAATAGTCTACATCGACTCGGGTGAATGGCGGTTCGTCTGGAATTAGACGGTCGGCCGGAAGATCAGCCATCTTTTGCTCTCCGACTCTGCCTCTCTGTCGTCGACAAATGACACACTTGTTGATAACACTCCTCACTGCAGCATTGGCACGAATGATCCAATACCTTTGTCTCAAATGTGAAAGTACATAGCTGAGACACATGAGCATTCTTAGGCAAGACAGCTGGGTGTTTAACTTCCATAGGTATTACTGCACGGCTAAGACGGCCGCCAACTCTCAAGAGGCCGTCGTCCACAGTAGGATCCACTTTGAAGAGTGAACTTGATTTCTTCACTCGTCTGTGCTTCTCTAGGGCATCGATCTCTTCCCGGAACGACTGTCTTTGAACAAATCGCAGGATCCCATTCTCGGCTTGTTGGAGCTCCTGGATAGTGAGCGGCATATGGTCAGTCCTTGAACGAACTCTCACTCCTGCCATTTACCTTTTCTCCATTTCCTGTTTCTCGACAGGATCGCAATCAACTTGATGGAGGGCTCGTCTGATTTCCTTTCTGTAACTAGCCAGTTCCAGTAGAATTGTTCTCAATCGCATGAACTAAGCCACGGTTTTCTTTAGGGCAAGCCAATCCGAAAAATTTGTTATTAGCCGATTTGTCGCATCTTGGACTGGATTGGTTTGGACTGCATTCACGGTGACTTCTTTCTTCGCTTCGGGATAGTCTTCGTCATCTCCTTTACGGATTTCAGGGGATTTAGGCCACTCGGTTTCCGGTTTCCATAGGAATTCCGGCCCATCGATCCATCGTTTGCTGTCGAGTGGCTGACAGTCCTCTGGATGCATCATCTCCTGGGTTACTCTTTGTGCCCACGTATCGCCACAGCGATGGCTCTGACCCTTCTCGGATCAGGTTAACCCGATTGGCGACGAATGTGTGAAACCATGTCGTTTCATTAGCGATGTACTTGAGCACAGTCATGCTGTCTGTCCAATACACTGTGTCGTGGATGGGAATCTCCAACTCGGTCGTCATCATTTTGTTCATGCGCACTGACACTGTTGCAGCTGTGAGTTCCGCACGTGGAATCGTGATTGGCTTGACTGGAGCGACACGGTATTTCCCAGCCAGCAGTGTGCAATGTACGTTGTCAGTTCTGCTAACCAGTCTCAGGTAAGTCACTGTTCCATATCCATAGTTGCTGGCATTTGAGAAGTGGTGAAGTTGGGCTGATTCTATTTCTCCGAAGTCATCTGGCTTGACACAGCGACGGACGGCGAAGCTGGCCAGCTTGGGTAATTCAGCCATCCACTTTTGCCAACGCATCAGCTGGGGCTCTGGAACTGGATCGTCCCACCCAATCCTCAAACGGCAAAGATCTTGCAGGATGACCTTCGCTGGGAGAACGAACGGACTTATCAGTCTCAACGGTCGTAGGTAGAACTGACTGCTGACAGGATGCCTCTTCTTATCAACGGTCTCTCCTTCATTGTGATCTCGAATCTGAACGTGTCCGACACACCACTGGATTCCAAGAGCTCTTCCCAATGGTAGATCAGTGGGGTCAAAGTCCAGATCCTTCACCTCTTTTGCCCGTTCGTCTTCTGGCACCGAGTTCAGTACGGTTCTCTTATTGCTTATCCGCTTGGTGAGGCTTAGATCTTAGATCTCTAATCAGCTCGATTGCCTCATCTTCTGTTCGTACCGATTTCAGGCAGTCGTCCACGTACAAGTTCTTTAGAATGGTGCTGGTCACCTTCGTGTCATACTCGGATTCGTTGTCGGTGGCTCTCTTCCTCAGAGCAAAGTTCGCACAACTTGGTGACGATATTGCACCAAACAAATGTACCGTCATCTTGTACTCGTCTAGCGGCTGTCGCAGATCTCCACCAGGCCACCCCAGAAATCGAAGAACGTCGCAGTCGTCAGAGTTTGCACGGACCTGGTGGAACATCGCTTCGATGTCTGCCATCAAAGCGACTGGCTCTTGTCGAAATCTCAGGAGGACTGCTACCAGAGAGTCGTTAGATCCGGCCCCTGTAGCAGCTGTTCGTTCAGTGAGGTGCCTCTGTATCGTGCGGAGCAGTTGAACACAACTCGAATCTTGTTCGGCTTCCTTGGATGGTAGACGCCAAGATGCGGTATGTTTCCATACCTTTCCGTCACTCCTATCCAGTTGTTCTTTTGGTACTTTCCGCGCGTATCCTTTCTTGATCAAATTGTCCACGAACGCTTTGTAATCGTCTTGCAGTTGAGAATTCTTAAGAAGCCTTCTTTTCAGTTGTGCTGTGCAATGTTCAGCTTGTGGTCGATTGTTTGGCATGTTGACTTCCTGTTGTCTGAATGGCAGGGCTGTCTGGTAGTGTCCTTCCTTCTGTTCCACGTTGGCTGAAACCATGCTCATAAACATCCGGTCTTCTCTTGAATGTTCTGGTTTATCGTCTAAAGTGCGTTCGTTGAAGTCTTGGCGAAAGTAGCTTTCCACTTGTCTCTCGAGACCCTTGTCGCCACAAACGCTGCACCGGTTCACAGACACATGCTGCGTGTGGTGATCGTCTTCCTCACAGTTTCGAAGAAGGCCACGAATCGCCCATTCAAGCAAAGTCTTCACGGCGTATGGTCCATTTTCTTGGCTGTGCACCACTTGCCATGGCTCTGACGCTTTTGATGCATTGGTTCCGATTAGAAGGTCAACCTCGCTGTCGATGTCGGGAATGTGTATTCCTCGTAGGTAGGACCACCTGTCGACATCTGCCTGCCGTGGAACGTCTTCCATACTGACTGGCATTTCTACCCTTGTATACACCATCGGCAGCTTGACTGCGTTGGTTCCGCTTAAGTCGCTGGTCTTTTCCATTGTCCGAAGTCGCACTTTTGGTCTTCTTCCTCTCGCATTTAGCTTGTCCACAAGTTTCGTTGTACAAAACGTCGCGTCGCTTCCTTCATCCAGGAACGCGTACGTTTCTATGTATTTGTCGCTGTTTATCAGCTTGACTCTCGCCGGAATGATAGCCATCGTGCTGTCGTAGTCACCGGCCCCAGTACTCATACACGTCTTGCTAGTATCTGGCGCATCTGATTCCCCAAGCCTGTTATCTTGTGTGTCATCTTTCTTGTAATGCAACACTGTTGGATGACTTGCACTGCAAATTGTGCATTTCAGTCTATTTGTACAGTCGTTGCTTCTGTGTCCTGTGACGAGATATGCAAAACACGATCCATTTGACATCAAGAATTTCTACTTTTCGCGATGTGGCTGATTTCGCATTTTTCTACACATCTCCATAGTATGGTCTCCTCGACAGTACATGCATGGCTTGTTGAAAGCAGGCATTTTATCTTGTGTAGGTGCTTTCGTCGTAGTCGAGAACACGCTTCGTGGTCTTGGCGGCCTGTACTGTCCATTGTAATGGCTCTTCGGGTCTTCTGGCTTGCGCCTTGGTTTCCCCTTGTCGTTCCCATATACTGGGTCCGTCGCAATTTCGGCTTGTTCCTCAACAAATTTTACGAGATCGTCAAACTTCACGGTTTTTCCTTCCTTCTCTTGCTTGTTGAAGACCATTCGTCTCCATCGATCCAGTAACTTTTCGGGAAGTTTCTCGACGAGTGTCTTGATGTTTTTTGGATGATCCATCTCCTTCATGCTTTCAAGAGTTTTCATGGTGTTACTGCAGCTTCGGAGGAATACGGCGTAGCTGTTCATTGCACGTCCGTTGTTCGCTTCAATTTGTCGCCAGTTAGCCGCCTTGGTCATGTACGCTGACGCTATCTTGTAATCTTTCCCGCACTTCCTTTTTAGCAGTCTCTTTGCCTCCTCGTACCCTTCGTCTGCGTCCATTAACATGCAACTCCGCACTAGCTCGTTTGTTTGTCCTTTCGTAAGTTGTTCGAGATAGTACAACCTATCCTTGCTGGATTCTGTCTTGTCTTCAATGCAATGCTGGAATGACCTCCAGAACGGTGCCGACTCTAAAGGACTTCCATCCAAAGGTGTTACTTCGCGCGGTGGGAGAGTGAATTTCTTTTGCTGGTCGATTACGAGCTTGTTCCAATTCTGCATGATGTCTGTTGCAGAGTTTGCGATATCATGTTGATTAATGTCTGACTGTTCTGAGGCTTGCTCGTCCTTTGCTGCTGCTGTTGATTCGTGCATTAGTTCATGTTGGCTTGAAGGAATGTACTCCGTAGCGTCTAGTGGTGTCGAATGTCGTTCATCGTGGTACTGCAGTTGTGTGTCTGGCTGTGCCATATCTTCGAACAATGCATACACATTCGCTCTTGCAGCCACCACATTTAGTTCTTCTTGTAACGTCAGCTGTTCACGTCTTTGGCGAAGCTGATGTTCTTCGCTATCGAGAGCTTGAACTTTCTTCAGCGCGATGGTTCGGGCTATTAACTCAGCCTTCTTGGCTTCCTCTTTCATTCTTGCTGCAGACGCTTCACTGAAAAGTGAAGAACTGCGTGATGCTTGTGATCTCCTTGATGTCCGAGACCCGGCTTGGGAGACACTATCTTCTGGCCTCACGTTCTCGGAATTATCTTCTGGAGTTCGTTCCGGTACATGACCTGGCGAATTTAACGTCGATGCACGTGTTTCGGTCATGTCTGCAATATACTGATACGCGCAAGTATGAAACGAATGAATTCGTTTGGAGCGGAGTCGGTATAGTGCGGTACTATTTTGCACGCTTTGTAAACAGTTCGAAATACCACTATTTTCATTTCGAAAGTTCGTAAACTGTTCTCACACAGCAATGTTCCAACAATTCCTTCGTATAAGATAAATTTCCTACTAAATATAGGCGCAACGATTACGTCTATTCGAACTTAGTTTTTGGGGACGGCGGCAGCTTCTATAATCCATATCCTACTGGCTACTGTCTCCACGGGCAACTGAATCAACTTGGGCCTTTATAACTAATATATACTAAAGGGTATGCAACATGGAATGACACCACTCGCCTTTCAACATCCGTATTTGAGCTTTGCAATGCATAATCCGATTACTACGATCATACACACATGTCCAAATGAATAAACTTTCACTATACCTACTTTTGATTACACATATGTCTGTATTTCTTAACGAAAAGATATATTTTAACGACTGCGCGCAGAAAAGTACATACGACGAAATGTCATCACGTGACAATGCAGACACACTTTGTTACGGAAATAGTCGACGCAACAAAAAGCCAACAGCGTCTCTGTCTGACAGCTTCTACGTGCGGTTATATATGACTTACCAAAAGGTTATGTCTTCCGACGTCTTCATTGATAGATCAAAAATATAACCGCACGTAGAAGCTGTCAGACAGAGACGCTGCTGTCTCTTTGTTGGGTCGACTATTTCCGTAACAAAGTGTGTTGCACCTCACTTTCGTCTGCGTTGTCACGTGATGACATTTCGTTGTATGTACTTTTCTGCGCGCAATCGTTAAAATATATCTTTTCGTTAAGAAATACAGACATATGTGTAATCAAAAGTAGGTATAGTGAAAGTTTATTCATTTGGACATGTGTGTATGATCGTAGTAATCGGATTATGCATTGCAAAGCTCAGATACGGATGTTGAAAGGCGAGTGGTGTCATTCCATGTTGCATACCCTTTAGTATATATTACTTATAAAGGCCCAAGTTGATTCAGTTGCCCGTGACTGTCTCGGTCTGTGCCAAGTTTTCAGATTCGTAGTTTCACTGAACAATAGATCCAACTACACTTACGTCGATTCATACACTTCGATCAATCTTTATTTACTGTCTTCTTCATGTCTTCTGTAGGCACAATTTTAGCGGTTATAACTTAACAACTTGACAATTAAACGATAACGTAGGAAATGATGTCTCTTGGCGCCATCTCCCCCATCCTGCCTTCTCAACTCGTACCTTAATTATCTTCAAATAAAATAAAGGTAAACTGGCACTAACAGGATGTTTTATAGTATTTCTTTCCTTAGAGATTGGGAGTGCATGAGTGAACCTTGGCATGTGATTTGGGTGGAACGTCTTCTGTGAGGCACATTATCACAGTGGATGGAATGCCTTTTGTGAGACACAGTATCACAGTTGATGGAACGTTGGACCCGATATTGATGTGGGTTTGAATCCTCATGCTGCCATTTTGAAGGTTGGGCAATCTTGTTCACTTCACATTGCCTCAGTTCACTCAGCTGTGTAAAAGATAACTGGGCTAGACGGTGGATATGTGAATGAATAGTGTTCATGCAGTAGTTGCAGTGAGGGTGAATGAATAGTGTTCATGCAGTAGTTGCAGTGAGGGTGAATGAATAGTGTTCATGCAGTAGTTGCAGTGAGGGTGAATGAATAGTGTTCATGCAGTAGTTGCAGTGAGGGTGAATGCTTGCTGTAGAAGTCAAGTTGGTGTTGAAAGGAACGTACATGTTGAGTACTAAGGACCGGATACCACGCTGTGTAAGAACTTACCTTTTTCAGGTAGGTGGGGTTACTGCCCTGTTGGTTGTTTAAATGTTATGGTTTAGGTGTTGCTGTAGATCACCCAGAGTTGTCTAACAACGCATCTGGCCGAGATTCCGTGCCAAGCATTCACAGACCAACCAGCTCAAGAAGAGTGGGGTCGTTCAACAGCATTCACAACCCAGGACTGCTGGTGCCCCCTAATGGCAGCCCCGCTGGTGTTTCACCGCAGCGGTGTGCTCCAAACTTTGCCAATGGCAATAGAATTGTTCGCCAGTTGTCGGCACCGAGCTTACAGAGTGTAAATGCTTCCACCTGGGGGCGGCAACAGTCAATACACAAACTACCAAATTCTTTTTCAGGAGATATTAAACCCATGGCAATACCCGCAACACTGTCTGGCGAAATGTTGAAAAGACCTGATAGTTTGTTGAAGTCACATGACTATGAAGAATTGCCAAGTTCCAGGTATGTTGGCTTAAAAAGTACAAAATCTAGGGATGTAACAACAGTTTAAACTATCAGTGCATTGCAATAGTCAAAATGACAATGGAGTACTATAATTTGAGGCTGGGCTACTTGTGTCACTGTAATACTATAAATTAAAAAAAATTCAACTATATTAAATAATTTTATTTATTTTTTGACCTAACATCAGTAATCGTCGATTAGAGCAGCGTCATTCACGGATTCGTCATGCTTAATGAACTACCTCCAGGGTGTACACAATAGCTCCACCCATCAGTTGGGACTGTTTTCCTGGTTATACATTATTCCGTGATACTATCGCAATAGTTATGAAACTGTTGCGATAGTATCACAATAGTTATGAAACTATAATGATAGTATTGCAATAGTTATACAGCAATCGCGATAATATGGCAATAGTTATACAGCTATCGCAATGCTATCGCAATAGTTATATAAAGCTAGCGCGATGCTATCGCAATAGTTATACAGCTAGCGCGATGCTATTGCAATAGTTATACAGCTAGCGCGGTGCTATCGCAATAGTTATACAGCTAGCGCGATAGTTATACGGCTAGCGCGATGCTATCGCAATAGTTGTACAGCTAGCGCGGTGCTAGTGCAATAATTGTACAGCTATCGTGATGCTATCGCAATGGTTATACACCTAGCACGATACTATCGCAATAGTTATGCAGCTATCGCAATACTATCCCAATAGCTATACAGCTATCGCGATACTATCGCAATAGTTATACAGTTATCCCGAAACTATCGCAATAGTTATACAGCTAGTGCGATACTATTGCAATAGTTATGCAGCTAGCCCGATACTTATTAATATCGCAATAGATAAACGGGATCGCATTTAGCTATGGATATATTGCGGTTTGCTAGTCAACTGCATTTTTGTATCGCAAACTTTGCAATATTCGATGCAATATTCGTGAATATTTTTGTGTGTGTTTCGATCAAGCGGTAACTGTCTTAGCGCCATAGGCCTAGGCACCGACATTTACGGAAATACGATTTTACCAATGCATAGTCCTCTAGCGCAATACTTCCTAGAGGGGTTACATCAATTCGTTTGCACATGTGTGGCAGATTTTTTTCCAGTACGTCTACCAGTCTACCAGTACCCAGTCTTTCCAAAAACTAAACGAAGCTACTAACGCACACAAAACACCTGCAATGATATCTGCTAACTAAGAGATGTCTTCAACAACCAAGAGACGAATGCCACATAAAAAAAAAAACCTGACTTATCTAGAAATAAGTGGAGAGATGAATGTTCATAAACTCGACACAGTGACCCTAGCTGTCACTCAAACAGGTCAAGTTCAAAACTTAGCGTCCCAAAGACGTTGTACACCAGTCGAAATCACTGGCGTTTGCAATCACAACAATACATTTGACGATGATCAGTGCTCCTGATTAAGCATAACGGTAACTGCCGCTGACATCTGTGTAATCTGTTGCGAAATCTACGGGTGCTCACATAACTGTTTACCATAGAAATTGACCCCTGGTTCCCTGGCCAGTTGCAAGACAAACGCCTGAATCCAATCACATCCAAAGTTGTTATGATAATCATCATCTAGCCAGTAGGGGTGGTGGCATGAAAGGCAGGAAATCCTAGAGGATAGCCCCAGCACTAAGAGATGTCTTCAACAACCAAGACGAATGCTACATGAAAAAAACTTATCTAGAAATAAGTAGACAGATGAGTGTTCATAAACTTGACATAGTGCCACTAGCACTTGTTGGGCAATAAACAAATGGCTGCAATCGTCCATGGCGTATAGTGGCAGAGCAGGAGACAACTTGGTCTTAGAAGAAATCGTGTTTTCCGATGCACATTTTGAATATTCCGCGCAGCATTTTAACATATGTTGCCGCTAGATGTGTTTTATGAAGACAAAAGTATAAATTATTATTTTATTTGTAACAAAGCTGCCTACCCTCCCAATTTCGGCGGGAGGCTCCATATTTCATGGTTCAACTCCAAATTCCCGATACGCCATTTTATGGCATGAAAACCTCCTGATAACAACACCCTTTCCACATATAAAATCCCATTAATTCGAAAAGCAAAGCTGTCGATGTCTTCACATCCACCAGTGCTGTCGACGTCTTCTTCGCAAAGGAGCCTCGTCTTTAAGCTATACGGGCCACGGAAACGACCAGCTGAGGGAGAGCATGACGCTGCAGAGCCGGCCAAAGTTGCGAGGATCACCTGATTGGCTGCACTGTGCCACTGACACTGTGAACGAAAATTCGATTTCATTGTACACTATGCGAATGCATAAAAGTGCAAAATCATGAAATGGTGTTGTTTTCATAACTCCCCAAACCACTGCAGGTACAGTAATCTGCTATAAAAAAAATGCTATGCAAAAATCTTGTTTTATATGCAAAACTCATTTTGCTATGAAATTTTTCGATTTATTTCGTGCCCTGCAATAGTTATACAGCTAGCGCGATACTTTCGCAATATTTATACAGCTAGCGCGATACTCTCGCAATAGTTCTACAGCTAGCGCGATACTATCACAATAGTTATACAGCTAGCGTGATACTATCGCAATAATTATACAACTAGCGCGATACTGTCGCAATAGTAAAGCTATTCCAAATAGTCCCTCAATATAAGTAAAGGACTGTTAAAATTGTTGCTGCTGAAGTTTGCATCAATAAATCAACAAATTGTCTAGCCAAATACTTTGCTATATGACCAAACCCACTAAAGGTACAAAAGTCTGATCATAAAATAATGTTTTATTGTATAAAATATATCTTAATATGTTTACCACTGAATGTTTTTAATGAACCATAATTATTTTATAATATAATTTGACTGTGATCTGTTTAGTTTGAATGTTTCGACTCAAATATCATGTTTACACTGCATGCTGAATGTTACGTCGATATTTATCAAGAGATTATATGAACAAACTAGATGCTCTCCTCTTTTTCCCTGACATCCCGGTTGAGCCTAGCATCGATACTGGTCGTCAATTTTTTTTTATTATTCTTCCAAATTGTGGTTCATTTAAAAAAAAAAAAATTGGGGGGGGTAAGTGTGTTAGAATAAATATAATTTATTTTGTGATAAAATTATTTGAATGTACCTTTAATTTGTTTTGCTGATTTACTCACCAGTATTTGTAACTCTACCTTTGTTTTGTTTCTTCCTTGTCTAATTATCATATCGCAATCTTCTGGAAATTAGTCTGTGCCAAAGCTAAAAAACGTAATTTAAATTTGATATAAAAAGGTGGATTGGAAATATGTAGGAGAGCTGGGAGGCCATTGTAAAAAAAATTCTTATTTGTTGTAATTTTGCTCATGGACGGTTACATTTTGGTCAGGGAAATTTGAGGGAATTATTAAGTTACTTATTTGTGAACCCAGTCTCATTGTGACATGTTGGTGTTTGCAGAAGGAGACAGAATCCCCTCTTCAAGAGCCATGGCTCAGACAGTCCAACGCCAGCCAAGTCAAAGGGTCTGCATGGTCGGCAGTGTCTGTGTGCGGTGACAGTCGTGATAGCACTGCTGGCCGTTGCTGCCTTCATCATGGCCCTACTCGTGATCACTGGCACCACTACGTCACGTGGTATGTACACTCTCGTGTGTCTTACTACCGACTAGGGGAAGATCACTATTTTACTTCCACATCCATGGCATATGAATAAATTGAGATTTTGAAATTGTACCCCTGTCAAGGATTTTTTGCACACTTGTGCTGGGCACAGGTTTCAAGTTGCTGGTTGCAGCATATGCATGTGTCAGTTATGGAAGGATCCCTGATGTATAAAGACAGAATCCAGTTGGTTTGGGCAACAAATGTTGGAGCATCTTCCATGTTGATTTTTAGGAGCATCTTCCATGTTGATTTTTAGGAGCACGTAGATCTGTGACCGGACAACAATAAAAGTGTACAGTTTTTGTTTAAACTTAATTGTATGATATGATGAATATGATACTGAATTTCGGTGGCAGGACAACAATCAAAGTGTACAGTTAACTTAATTGTGTGATTTGATGACAATGCTAGTGAGGGTTGGTGACAGGACAACAATCAAAGTGTACAGTTAACTTAATTGTGTGATTTAATGAAAATGCTACTGAAGTTCGGTGGCAGGACAACAATCAAAGTGTACAGTTTTTATTTAAACTTAATTGTAATTTTCCTAGCCAAATTTCCTGACTCATGTTTAGCATTGGTCCATGGGAAAACAATAAAATTCTGTATCTGATCTTGAAATATTCATTAGGCATCCTGATTGGGTGATTTATTTGATGGTGTCAGTCACACTGGTCAAACTATGCACACTTATCCACAGACGGATCATTTATGCGAGTGAGTGAACTTAGTAAACTATAAATAGAATTGATAAAATATTTTCAGAAAAGATGTGCAACAACTACTAAAATGTATATGCTCGGTTCGCCAAACAATTCCACCAATTTTTCTTGCAGTAAATCTGGTGTCACGGATTCATGAAAAAGAGCTGGCAAAAGCAATGGCTAGGATTAGAGCACTGGAGAACGACTATGCAGCACTTCTCTCAAAGGTAAGAGAAGGTGCTTATGATCAGGGTCCTGCTTTCATGCACACATTCATGCTTGGTGTGTTGAGAACACGTGTTTGCATGTTGCATTATATTTTGTGTACAATAGAGTGAGTTAAATTGTGTGCTTATTTTGTAGGTCCACATACCAAGCTAAGAATAGTAGTGTACATCAAAAATCATGTTGTCTGTACAAACAGAGAATTACAAGTGTACATGTGTTAGTACTAAATGATGAAATTAAACAATATGTTCTGCCAGATGTAACATTGCTTGTGGTAGCACAGCGACATCATTATGATGGCATTCCTTGTAGATTGTACATTTTTGCCAATTATAAATTAATTTCAACACATTTTTTCATACCCAGGCAACATACATTTGATTACATTAAATAATTTAACCCCAATTCAAGCAGTGAGTACTGCCAGAAACGTTGTAATGTAATTTATACTAGACTACAAAGTCAGCATTTGTTATGTATAAATTAAATCAAGATAGACAATTTCTGTCCTCTACCTAAAAGTGAGAGCCATACATGAAGGTGTTTTAACTGTTAAAACAGCCATAAACAATGAGGGGTAATATAACCAATGGTTTAGCCATGAGGGGTAATATAACCAATGGTTTAGCCATGTTAAATTACGGTAATTTAGTAGGTCCATAATAGGCACTGGGTAGTAAAATAAAAATATGATTTTGACGTATCATACATTCATTTTATATTGTATTGTATGTAAGTATGATATTAATTTGCGTACTCTTTGCATGGTTGCCACAAACTACATGTAACCATATATGCAATATTGGCAAGTAGCAACATTTGTGGGAGCATCTGACACCTATTTTGGCATGTGCCTAGAGTGAAGTACCTCTACTTAGAACATTTTATCACCAGAGATTTCTAAGGCTTATCTATCAATTATTTTAAAATGCTTGTACATCACATACATGCATTTTGATCCATTTCTGGATATGTCAAAAACATAGGTGAGGCCATATAGAAATCCCCGGTTTTTCATCAGAACTTTAAACAAAATTAAATGAGTTATTTATAATTTAGTATGCTGATAGATGTGTTAATGATTATCAAAGGTGCTACTCTTAACCATCGTCAACGTCAGAAGTGTACCATCTTCCAAGTGTATTTATTACAAGCTGCAAAGAATACATTTGGCATCATTCAGATCATAGCTATTGCTTATTTATATATAACTAGCTGAGTTGCATGAAAAGACAGCCACTCCAAGAGCCTAGCACTCCTTGCACTGCCCTGTCAAGTTTTGTTAGGGCAATGCCAATGACAACGTCATGACCTACAAATCCAGCCCCATACATGTGACACTAATGGATATAGATGAGGGAACAGACAGACACTGCCACAGACTACTTTATAGTACAGATGTTTGACACTCTGGATTGTTTTAAATATTTTAAAGTGTATATGACATTGGATATGCATTCTAGTTCACATAATTCTTGTTTGTGCAGCAACAATATTTATAATGTGGATATTTGAAACCAAATAATTTTTCTCATGCTGTGCAAAATGCAGCGACCGGTGTAACCTGGGGCCGTATGCATGAAGGCCGGATAGCTCCCTTTTCCGCGGTTATCTTCTTTCCGGCGGTTAAATGTACTAAGTCGGTACGCATGTCGCGCGTTTTCCCCTGTTTAAGTGGCCTATACACCGGATAACTCAGAAATCAAAATGGCTGCCATAATTCTACATCGATATCGACGCAGGCGAATGTTGAGAATGAATAGAATATTTAGAGATCGAAGCCACCCGTTTGAAGCATTCGATGAAGAGAAACTGTTTAGAAAGTTTCGATTCAGACGGCATGACATAATTGCAATCACAGACGACATTGAGAGAGACATCAACATCGCAAATAGGTCGGATTCGTTGTCACCTCTATTGCAAGTGCTTGTCACGCTCCGATATTACGCCAGCGTTAGTTTTCAGGATGTATGTGGTGAGCTGATTGGAATTGATCAGTCGACGGTCAGCCGAACTGTGGCTCGAGTTACAGACGCATTCCTCCGTCAAGTTCCTAACCACGTTAGACTGCCCAATTACCGCCAAGCAGACAGGACGAAGGCCAAGTTTTATGACACTAATGGGTTCCCCAACGTAGTTGCGTCCATTGACGGAACGCAGATCCGCATCCAAGCTCCGTCAGAGAATGAGCATGAATTTATCAACAGGAAGGGTTATCATTCCATCAATGTTCAGGTGAGGGGAGTGTGTTTCTGTATTTTTAGATATGTGTCAGATTACCTTACATATGTGTTGGCGTAGAACCTGCCTGTGTTTATATAGGCCTATGTCTGTTGAATATTTGTTTTATTGTTTATTCCTTTTTCATTATTAATTAATTAATATGCACAGTTTATATTTAATTACTAATAATTAATAACATCACATCTGTGTCTTTGCGTGGCGTATGTAGAATGTTTGTAAACATGTAAAATTTTCATGAATGTATTTTATGCATATTTGTGTATATAAATTTATGCATGTGTGTAAGTGTATTTGTGGTATATATGCAGGTTTGCGTGTGTTCGAACCATTACCAAGTTTTGCTGTAAATGTTGAACAGTAAAACAATAAAAGGTATGCCTACATGTATACTTGTTTGTCTGTGCGTGTGTGGCTGGGTGTGTGCCATTTTTCTTTTACTTTTTATTAATTTGAGATTTTATTCAGTTCATAGGTCATGTGCGATGCAGACCTTCTTATCATCAACTGCATAGCCAAATGGCATGGAAGCGTTCACGATGCTCGCATCCTACGCGAGTCATCCCTCTTTCATGCGTTTGAGAGCGAGCTACAAAAGCCTCTGAGAGGAATCATCCTCCGTGACAGCGGGTACATGATGCGTGACTGGCTGTTCATTCCCATTCCGAACCCCACTACACGTCAACAGAGGACATACAACTTTCGGCACAGTTCTGCCCGTACAGCTGTTGAAAGGGCCATCGGCGTATTGAAGAGAAGGTGGCACAGTCTTCGCATACTTCGTTTGGCTCTTGCCAAGGCTTGTCAAGTCATCACACTCTGTGTTATGCTTCACAACCGTGCTAGGCTGCTGAAATTGGAGGTCCCTTCAGACTCTGAGAGTGACAGCGACCCTGACTCTGAATCATCTTCAGAAGATGCCGATTCTGATGGAGAGGCAGAGCAACTTCATTCTGCCAACAAACCGATGTCAGAACGGGCCGGCGTTGCTGCTCGTAGAGCTGCCCGCGAGCGAGTTATCAGCAATGTCTTTTGAGGATCGTTGTCTGATATCAGCTGTCATTTTTGTACCACAATGTCAGTATCACTGCTACATGAGAGAAGTCTATGTTAATAATTTTCAATCAGCATAGCTGTTCAATTGTTAACACATCAAGCAGAAGTACAACAAATAATTGTTTTTATTTCTTGTAAATGTCCACTGTGTGAGTCAAGTGTGGTGAAAATGTAATGGATTTTCAATTGTGTTGTAATTTTTTTTAATTGGAACAAAACAACATATATATATATATATATATATATATATATATATATATATATATATATATATATATATATATATATATATATATATGTAGTTAGTGAAACAGAACAAGAACAAGTTTTGGAAAATAGAATTGATACAATGGAATTGACTCCATGTCTAGCTTAAGACAGTTCACATATTTCACTTGTCCAAGTCTTGTTCAAGTTTTTCCATTTCGAGCAAGACCTTCCTGTTTTTGTTTCCCAACAAAATTGTCATTGCTTTATTCTTTGAAATTTCACTGAGCAGATATTCTTCGAATAGTTCAGTCTCGGTGTCATCTCGTCTACTTTTCACTGTCGACTTTCCACTTGATTTTCGTTTTCCTTTCGTTGGAACTTTGACAGTTTAATAGAAAGGTTTTGCACAAACACCCAAACTTGCATGATACTTTACATCGCACTGATCTTTTACATTTCATTTTTTGACGATATTCAGACTAACTTGACCAAAGAGATAGAGTATAACAAGAGATAATTTTTTATGTCCTCTATGTTAGAGGGAGCCACTAAACAGCTTCACCTGTTGCATAGCAACCGTACATGGCAACAAGATATGTCGTCAGAGTTAAATACTAAGGTGAGAATTTATCAGTGATTAATTTTCAAATTACCTTGCTTATGTTCACAACATACAGAAAGAGTAATTTTAAATTGCTTATCTTATAATTATTACATATACCTCATGAGGTGGGTTACACATTTATAAAGGATGTTGGATTCTTGGTCAAACCACTTTTTGGCTGGCAGTTTTGTTCAATCTTGTTAGACCTACATGTTCTGCAACTGTAAGATTTTGTCCATGATATGTATTATAAAAGAATGAGTTTGCCCGAACTCACATTGATTTTTGTAATGATAATAACAAATTGAGCATTTTAAAACTGGATTCGTTTTTACTTAATTATTAGGTATGTCATACTGGTAATCTCCAAACAATCACATAATTTAAACATATAGGATTGCAAATATAAAATGCTGAAATTCCAATACCGATAAGTCTGATGTGTGGTTTCAGTATGACCAATCCGAAAATATTATGACAAAACTGTCGGAATGGACAGACAATTTGTCTTCCACAGTTGAGGGTACAGCTGACCTAGTTGGGGTGTTGCTTAGTAAGAGATCCCAGCAGCAGGATATACTGACCCAGTTAAGAGGCCAGGTGAGAATTATTATAAATTATATTTATATATAAATTTTATATAATAATAGATTATTATAAACGAGCGAGATCATGTTTAAATATCCGTTCACATTATTTGTTTGTTTTAGCTCAAAATATAGTTGCTTTGGATCTGTCGGAGCTGCTAAAATGACAGTTGGGATAAGTTAGTTATTATAACTTTGAGGTAAATGTGTAATTTTTAATATTTGGTCAGTTAAAGTTGCAGCAGTTCTTTATTTAAATAAAGTAAAAATGTAAAATTATTTGATTTAGGAATCTTGACAATAAACAAATTTTAAGCAGGAATGCATATTTTAAAAACTGCCTATCAAACATATTAAATTTAACAACTAATTATGAGAGAATCAGGCATGAAAATCATAATGCATGCAGCATGAATATTAATGCAACGTAATTTGCTCGTTTGCATTGTGGTTTTCAGTGGGAAAGTTTGAGCGTGAAGTTTGTTAGACAGAATGATTCACTGAGAGCGTTACGGTTGCAATTCCATGACATATACACACAGGTAGATAACTATGTGATACTAACTCTGTTTACTAACACCCACACGCCCTTTTATCCTGAATACGCACTGGTGCATAGTTGCTCTTGTTTCCGGAATATGCACCGGTGCGTAGTTGTGTACATGTTGATAGAATAATCCTTTGATATTTTATGATGGACACGTGATATGTCATGTGACCACCACAATATTTGGCTAGCTTCCTGTAACAGTAATAATAATAACACTTCTATAGCTCCTAAATCCTTAGTAACCTGAGCTCAGAGACAGAACAAACCAGACCATGTAAGCATGATATCTTGAACAAGTCATCATCAGAGTAAGGGGCCACCTTTACTATGGACATTTTCGAAAAAATATGTTTTGACATTTATGCAGAAATATTGCTGTATATTCACAGACACTACACATATAACATATACGTGGTTCTTAGGGGTGGCGCATAACTGATCTTTATTTGTAAACGCATGTATTACTACTCACGTAGTTCGCCACTGAACATGTATCACTACACACGTAGTCCACGACATAGACATGCATATTTAACATTTCCCTCCCAGAATAATTATGACGAAGTTTACTAACAACAATATAACGTCTTCTGTATGCCTACAGTGAAATAATCTACCTGATTATTGTAATAACTATGCACTAGCAATGTAACTCAACACTACACTAGTATTCAACCATGTCCTGCTAACTAAACTAATATAACTAGAGTCCACTAGCTCACATATATCTGTTACACTACAGAGAAGCTCACTAATCTCTGTTACACTACAGATCTAGCCTATCTGGTGCCTTACTCACACGAGAAGACCGTCGCATATGTGTTTCCTCCTCCACTTGGGTAGGAGTTACCAATTCTGCAGTAGGCCTAGACTTATCCTAAACCGATTGCTGTTGAGGGGCTTCATACATCAACCCACTGGCACTGTCGTTTGTCTGATTCAGTGATGGTATAGTGTCAACCAAACAGTCATGACCATCAGTCGCTGCAGTAAATTATAACTGTGTCAGAGGCATGTTACTTCAGTTTACCCTTGAACTGAGTTGGTCAATGTGGCGTTTCCACAATCCTTTAGAAACAGTGACTTGATACGTCAACGAACCACACTTCTTGTTTATAGCTCCTGGGACCCACTTATCTTTCCCATGGTAATCTCGAACCCATACCATGTCTCCTTCCTTGAATAATCTCAGATTTTGAGAACCACGCTCCATCTGTTTCTCTAACCGTTTGTTTTCCCGTCGGTTATCCGGTTTCACACTGTCAAGTCGGGTGCGTAGCCGTCTACCCATGAAACGCACTGCTGGCAATTCCCCTGTGAAAGCATGCGGAGCATTTCTATATGACAGGAGGAACTAATCCAGTCTAACCTGGAGTGACTCCCCTGACGATGACATAGCTTTCAAAGCCTGCTTTACAGTTTACAAAAATCGCTCTGCTTGCCCATTAGAACTTGGATGATATGGCGATGTAGGTTTGTGCAACACTCCCAATCAGTCCAAGAAGTCCTTGAACTCCTGAGACTTAAACTGTGGACCATTATCCGAGACCAAATTATGAGGAATTCCCACTCTACTGAATATGGTCCTCAGTGCATTCACTGTAGCTTCACTGGTCATTTGGAATAGGAGTCTACAACAATGAGAAGCATTTTCCCTTCCACGTGACCTGCATAGTCGATGTTCACCTGGTCGCGAAGAAGATATCCATGGATGTACCGGTGCGTTAGTAGGATTTCTCTGTACCAATTGACACGATTCACAAGCTTTCGTGCATGATTCAATATCTGCATCCATACCCGGCCACCAGACATATATGAACGTGCGACACCCTTCATTTTCACTACTCCGATATGCCGTGTGTAGCTCGTCTAGAATTTCAGCTCGAAATTGCTTTGGAATGATCACTCTCATTCCCCATAACAGAACATCACCCTCCAGAGATAGTTCGTTACGACGACAGAAGAACGGTTGTAAATCTAACTGATCCATTGGCAACTTATCAGGCCAACCATCCCGTGTGTACCTCATCACTTGCAACAACAATGGATCTTTCTGAACTGCGGTCTTGATCTGTTCGCTAGAGACAGGCAAACACCAACACCCAGAACGAGAGCCACATCTTTGTCTGTCGATGTACCTGGATCAGGGTTGTTTGGTTTAAATCAGTTGATTTAAATCGTTGATTTAAATCATGATTTAAATCACTCCAAAAATCATTGATTTATGATTTTTTTTTCTTCCGATTTTTTTAATCGCTGATTTATATGAATTTTGCACAAATAATTGTTTACAAGCATCAAGATCAACAGTCAAATATTTTATAACATTGTGTATACCAGATTTAAAAAAAATCAAATAAATAAAAACAATCCGACTTAAATAAAAAAATAAAAATAGCTCCATTGGCAATACAAAGCTATTTACAGTAGGACGCCCAGTATAGCAGATGTGTCTACATTCAACACACAATTGGTTTGACAATGGCAATGCACATCTAGTACATCGTCCTCAGCTCGATTTTAAAAGTCATAAACTGTCACCGTATACACCGGTCGCTGTCGCTCACGCTCAGCCGGCTCATTGTTTTTGTGTCTCTCACGTTTGCCTTGCATTCTACACATTTTGGCTCTACAAGCGACTGTGTGTGTCTGTATGATATATCGCTAATAAACGAACTTCATTACCGCGTTCTAATGTACAGGTATTTGACTGACGTAGCAAAGAACGTGACATGGTGTCGCATTGACATTGTTACGCTAACGATAAAATTGCAAATGGCGACATCGAATATTTCTCCGCCCAAGCTCCTGAATATTAACGATAGGTCAGCGTCTAGCCTATGGAAATCCTGGAGGAAAACATGGACTAGGTTCGAGGTAGCAACTGGAATTGATGAAGCTGCTGAGAAAAAGCGAGTGTGTACACTTTTGTCTGGCGAGGACGCAGTTAAAGTGTTTGAAACTTGAAACTTCAGTATGCGGAAGGGGAAAGTGACGATCAGTTAGCTGACGTGCTTAAGAAGTTCGAGGAACATTGTAATCCTAGACAGAACACGATATATGAAAGGTACAGGTTCCAGTGCAGGGACCAAGAGGCTGGTGAAACTGGTTCACACTACCTGACGGAGTTACGACACGCCGCAGAAAGCTGCGATTTCGCAAATATCACAACCAGTCAGATAATCAGGGACCGTTTCGTGCATGGCATGAGAGACTCGAAGGCCGAGAGAGGCTATTTCGAGAGAAAAATCTAAATATGGAAAGAGCCTACGAGATGATACAAGCAGCAGAGGCAACCGCAGAACAGACGCATGTCATGTCAGGCGAGCAGGCAGTCTGTGCTGTGAAAGCAAACAGCGGACGAGGTCAAGGGCACAAGGGACGCGGCGTGCCAGTACCATTCCAGATCGACAGTGGATCTGAGCGTCGCGTGCTGCCACGTAACGAGTACGTGAAAGTGACTGGTGACAGATCGCTACCAATGCTGCGGCCAGTGAAAACTGTCATTGTGACGTACAACGGAACACGCGAGAAATCGCTGGGTCAGTGTAAGCTGTCTGTGGTCAGGAAAGGAGCGAAACACAGACTAGTTTTCAACGTCTTGCAAGGCAAGTACACGCCGATACTTAGCCTGGACGCATCAGAGGGCATGGGAGTGCTGAAAATCAAGGATTCGGATCCTCTGGACTATGTGTACAACACACGAGGCTGTACAAGCGAAGAAACTAACTGCTTGTGCTGTGAAAGCAGAATACCCAGACGTGTTCCAAGGCCTGGGAAGGCTGACGGACAGCTATTCCATCGAGATCGATGAATCTGTAAGACCAGTGGTGCACGCACCGAGACGTGTACCCGTACCAGTGCGTGAAAAGGTACGCAAGAAACTTGACGAGCTAGAGTGTGATGGAGATTGGGTATCAAGTATGGTGATTGTCCAGAAACCAAGCGGACATATCTGAATACAGCAATCAGACGTGAGTACTACCCGATGCCAACCATCGAAGAGGTCAGTACTCGGCTGAAGAATGCAAGACTGTTCACTGTGTTAGACGCCAAGAACGGGTTTTGGCAAATCCCGCTGGATGAGAAGTCCAGTATGTTGACGTGTTTCAACACACCATTTGGTCGGTGTCGGTGGCTGCGGATGCCTTTTGGGATTAACTCTGCACCCGAGATCTGGCAACGCACGATGAATCAACTTGTAGAGGGCCTGACAGGCACAGAGGTGATCCACGATGGCTTCCTGATAGTAGGTTGTGGTACAACTGACAAAGAGGCAGAGATAGACCACGACAAGGACCTGCGAGCGTTCTTGGATCGCGCTCGAGAGCGCAATCTTCGACTGAATGCAGATAATATGAAGGTAAAGATGACGGAAGTCCCGTACATTGGTCATCTACTCACACGCGAAGGACTCCGTGTGGACCCGAAGAAAGTAGAGGCAATCGAGAAAATGCTCGAGCCAGAGGATGCCAAAGCTGTACAGAGACTGCTTGGCTCGGTGAACTATCTGGCAAAGTTCGTCCCACACCTGTTAGATATACTCGAGCCCCTCAGACGGCTCATGGACAAGGATACAGAGTGGTGTTGGTTGCATATACACCAGGAGGCTTTTGATCGCACGAAGAAAGCTCTCACGAGCACACCAGTACTGCAGTACTATGACGTCAAGAAACCCGTGTGCATCCAGTGCGACGCGTCAGACGGAGGTCTTGGCGCAGGGTTGAGCCGTGCTTACATTCCGGGTGAACCAAGTATTCACGCTGTTGCACTCGCTAAGATGGATATGACAGAGGGACTGTCGGTGTCTCCCAGGAGACTGGACGAGCTGCGAGCAGCCACCGCAAGTCACTGTGCTCTCCAGAAACTGATGCAGGTGACTATGAATGGCCCGCACAGAAGTCGGACAGTGACCTGGACGTTCGTGCGTATTACAATGTGCGACATAAACTGACCGTACAGAATGGACTCGTGTTCAAAGACTGCAGGATCGTAGTGCCGACCAGTTTACGCAAGAACATCATCGCCACGGTACATCGCTCGCATCAGGGTATACAGGGATGTATACGTCTCGCCAAGGATGCTGTATACTGGCCACTGATGAACCAAGAGATCACCGATTATGTGAGTCAGTGTAGTGTGTGCAACATACACAGACCAGAACAGTGCAAGGAGCCCATGGTGCCTCATGACGTTCCAGGCAGGCCTTGGGCGAAAGTTGGTGCCGACTTGTACTGTTGGTCGACTATTTCTCCAATTTTTTCGAGCTGATGCGACTAAGTTCGAGTACTCGAATGAAGTGTGTGATCGATGCAATGAGGTCACAGTTTGCGCGTCATGGAGTGCCCGAAGTAGTGATGTCGGACAATGGTCCACAGTTCTCTTGCGGCAAGTTCAGAGAGTTCGCGCAGAGATGGGATTTCGAGAATATCACGAGCAGTCCGAGATACCCCCAGAGCAATGGCCAAGTTGAGCGAGCCATTGGGACGGTGAAGAACCTCGTGAAGAAAGCGATGGAGGATGGCAACGACGTCCAGCTGGCGTTGTTGAACTTTAGAAACACTGTGCGTGAGGGTTTCAGTGCATCCCCAGCACAGCTGTTGTTCGGTCGTAGATGCCGAACACTGCTTCCAATTCAGCGGAGCAGACTGATTCCGAAACTTGCAAATGACGTGTATCGTGACAAGAAGATTGCCAAGAATGCGCAAATTGCACAATACAACAAATCCGCGCATCACCTGAACCCGTTAGCACCAGGCGATGCGATTCGTATGAAGCTGCCTGGACAGGACACGTGGACGCTGGGAGAATGTACAAAGAAGCTCTCCAAAAGATCGTACGTGGTTCTCGTTCAAGGACACACGTACAGACGCAACCGACGTCATCTGCGTGTTGTATACGAGAATCTTCCGCTACCCGACAGTGAGCCGTGGGAAGTGAGTGCAAATCCACCACCACTAGAAGCTGGTTCGATGTCTCGTACACCGCCTCGTGCAGAAACGAGAATGCCGATGTCGGAGTTACCACCAAGCGAGAGCCAGTGTCGATGCAGGATACACCACCGCCACGTGTGGACTCGACACCAGTGCGCAGAGGCACACGTACCAGGAATCCACCAGCCTACTTGGCAGACCATCAGTAAAGCAGATAACTTTCCTAATGTGAAGAGAACTTTTCTAATTGGCACTAATTTGCACTTGACATTTGTAAAAGGAAAGGGATGTAACGTTAATGAGCCCTCCCTGGGCCTGGGTTGGCTCGGTGTTGATTAGGCAAAAAAATTCGCCCCGCTCTTCGTCTCTGGGGCGAAAGTCCCGTACGGCATTTGCTAAAGCATGGTTTTGGCAGTTCCGTAGCCATTTGGCTACGGAACTAATAACTTAAGTTTTAAAACCGATACGCACTAACCGTTTCACATGTGTATTCCGTGACATACAACCGACGATTGGGCGTCAAGAAACTGAAGAAATGTGCTCCAAATAATTACTTATGAGTACTTTTATCGGTGACATAGAAAACATTTCACAATTAGCCGCCATACTGTGCACGTGATGTTGCCTTTGGGTCACATGATCAAACGCGATTTCGTGTAGAATGAGGCCAGAATGGGCCAGCAGCACAGAAATAAATAAAACACCCGTTAGTAAGTTAATAGTTTATAGGGGCATTATTAATGATGTAACTCTATGGCCAGCAGACGGCAATTCTTAGCGTGACCTTATATAGATCTATGGAAATCCCGCATGCTTTTCTCGCTCACAACAACATCCGGTTATATACAAACCTTGACAAGCACATGCGTTCTGACAAAAAGGTAATAATTTCACACTTTTACATGGTTATTGTCAGGTAACTTTAGTGATATACATATAAGAATGCATACAGACACGAAAGACGTGTTTATTGCTCTGTTTAAGGCGTTTTTGTAAGGTTTCACGTTTCATGAAAATACTTACGCTTTTGATGAACAAGATCTTCGCCTCTACTACAGTAAAAGCCAGATAGAAAAAAAATTGTAGGGCGATTGACTTTGCCTAGGTGTTGATCTGCTGTGGGCGTTGTCGGCTGAAAGCGACTGTGTGTGTCTGTATGATATATCGCTAATAAACGAATTTCATTACCGCGTTCTAATGTACAGGTATTTGACTGATGTAGCAAAGAACGTGACATTGTTTCCGATCAAAAGCGTGTTCTCGGCCACAGAACTTGCACTTGGCCTGGCCCGGGACAATTCGTCGAACTTCCGTGCTGCCCTGCCGCGGCGAAACCCTTTTGTCGGCCTTGACCTTCATCACCTTGTTTACAGTCGCCGAATCGTGCGTCTGCGGAACAGGTTCATGTTCTGACGCGCTGCCTCGTGGGCAGTGGCACTTTGCCTCGCTGTCTGCAATGTCAGCGTTTCCTCGCGAAATAGTTTTTCTCGCAGACTGTCGTCGTGACATCCATACACTGGTTGATCGCGCAAATTGTTCTCCTTTTCGTTGCCGAAATTGCACGTCTTCGCCAAATTGCACAATCGCGCTATGCCTATGTTTGTACGACGCACTCGTTTCGTCGTACAACTGCTTGCACGAGCGGAATTTGTACCGATCAATCAATTCGTTCGTCCTCGGGGCGAAGTAGTTGTCAAAGCGCTCGAGAACTACTTTCACCGTCGGTACGTGTTCGCCTTCGATGTCATAATCGAACGAATTGAATATCGTCATTAACTCTGTACCACCAAGCGTAATCACCAACGCAATCTTCTCAGCTTCACTCTTAGTTGTAGCTCTTGTAGCCAGCAAATACATATTAAATTGCTGCTTGAAAGTTTGCCAACTTTCCTTCGCGTTCGACCCAGCCAGGCAGAAATTAGGCGCCCTTAGCCCAGTGAATTTAGGCAAAAATGTTCGCCCCGCTCTTCGTCTCTGGGGCGAAAATCCCGTACGGCATTTGCTAAAGCATGGTTTTGGCAGTTCCGTAGCCATTTGGCTACGGAACTAATAACTTAAGTTTTAAAACCGATACGCACTAACCGTTTCACATGTGTATTCCGTGACATACAACCGACGATTGGGCGTCAAGAAACTGAAGAAATGTGCTCCAAATAATTACTTATGAGTACTTTTATCGGTGACATAGAAAACATTTCACAATTAGCCGCCATACTGTGCACGTGATGTTGCCTTTGCGTCACATGATCAAACGTGATTTCGTGTAGAATGAGGCCAGAATGGGCCAGCAGCACAGATATAAATAAAACACCCGTTAGTAAGTTAGTAGTTTATAGGGGCATTATTAATGATGTAACTCTATGGCTAGCAGACGGCAATTCTTAGCGTGACCTTATATAGATCTATGGAAATCCCGCGTGCTGTTCTCGCTCACAACAACATCCGGTTATATACAAACCTTGACAAGCACATGCGTTCTGACAAAAAGGTAATAATTTCACACTTTTTCATGGTTATTGTCAGGTAACTTTAGTGATATACATATAAGAATGCATACAGACACGAAAGACGTGTTTATTGCTCGGTTTATGGCGTTTTTGTAAGGTTTCACGTTTCATGAAAATACTTAAGCTTTTGATGCACGAGACCTTCGCCCCTACTAGTAGCAACAGCCAGATAGAAAAACATTGTAGGGCGATTGACTTTGCCTAAGTGAATTATGCCATGCTTACGCGTCTTCTTCGACTTGGGCTGTTTCATTTACAGCTCAACGTCAAGTTTCAGTAACTGTTTCACTCACAGTACATCTGGGAAACATATAGTTTCCACACATCGATGAGTTAGTACCACCCCATCCGTCTCGTCGCCAATTATCTGTTGTATATTCACAGACACTACACATGGGCACAGACCACGGTCACTTTTCCCATAGACGACCATTATAACGTTCTTGCGTCTACATTGAAAATTTATCCTACAATTTTTTTTTTTATTCACAGAAAATGACAGACCCACTAAGACACCTGGTGTGTAAAATTCGTGAAAATGACACCTCCTTTTCGCACAAATTGCTTCAATGCATGATGCCCATGGATTTCTGTCATGAAATTCCCCGGTTTCCCAAATATGAGTACATCCTGCCTAACAGCCACTGTGTCCTTACGCAACTGGTATACCTACTGACAAATGGCATCATTTCAAAGCTTAGATGCTACTGTGCACAAAAACATCACTTCCACTCACTCATCCACACAATTTCTGCTCTCACAAATAAACCCTATCTGCACAATTCATTTTTTCCTTGGGACTCGTGCCCACATATAACATACACGTGGTTCTTAGGGGTGACACATAACGGATCTTTATTTGCAAACGCATGTATTACTACTCACGTAGTTCGCCACTGAACATGTATCACTACACATGTAGTCCACGACATAGACATGCATATTGAACATTTCCCTCCCGGAATAATTAAGAAGAAATTTACTAACAACAATATAACTTCTTCTGTATGCCTACAGTGAAATAATCTACCTGATTATTATAATAACATAGCTATGCACTAGCAATGTAACTCAACACTACACTAGTATTCAACCATGTCCTGCTAACTACACTAATGTAACTAGAGTCCACTAGCTCACATATATCTGTTACACTACAGAGAATCTCACTAATCTCTGTTACACTACAGATCTAGCCTATCTGGTGCCTTACTCACACGAGAAGACCGTCGAAGATGTGTTTCCTCCTCCACTTGGGTAGGAGTTACCAATTCTGCAGTAGGCCTACACTTATCCTGAACCGATTGCTGTTGAGGGGCTTCATCCGTCAACCCACTGGCACTGTCGTTTGTCTGATTCAGTGATGGTATAGTGTCAACCAAACAGTCATGACCATCAGTCGCTGCAGTAAATTCTAACTGTGTCAGAGGCATGTTACTTCAGTTTACCCTTGAACTCAACTGGTCAATGTGGCGTTTCCACAATCCCTTAGAAACAGTGACTTGATACGTCAACGGACCACACTTCTTGTTTAGAGTTCCTGGGACCCACTTATCTATTCCCATGGTAATCTCGAACCCATACCATGTCTCCTTCCCTGAATGATCTCAGATTTTGAGAACCACGCTCCATCTGTTTCTCTAACCGTTTGTTTTCCCGTCAGTTATCCGGTTTCACACTGTCAAGTCGAGTGCGTAGCTGCCTACCCATGAAATGCACTGCTGGCAGTTCTCCTGTGAAAGCATGCGGAGCATTTCTATATGCCAGGAGGAACTTATCCAGTCTACCATGACAATGCCATAGCTTTCAAAGCCCGCTTTACAGTTTGCACAAATCGCTCTGCTTGCCCATTATGTTATTTTAGCATAATTTCATTATATATTCTTCAGGCCTTCAAGCTCATCACGTTTTTATAATAAGATTGACTCAGGAAAGATCAGTGCGAGTCAACCTATTTGATGGTGATGGGAACAACTTCAAAATTTATGACAAATTCCAATTTTTAACTGATATTTTAGTGTTAAAAATGCAATATAAACATGTCGCAGTTCCATTCAGAATTGTCGAACAGGTCTAGTTTTGTTGCAATATGTAAATATTTAATGTGTCTTGAACTTTTATACTCACATTTTACAATGTTACCCAAAAGATCATTTTTAAAAACATGTTGATGGTTGAGAGAATGTTTCGGTTATGCAGTTCATTGTGTTGGGAACAGGAGTAGCATAACTGGTAGTCTTTTCACGATAAATGCCACAAGTTACTTAACTCTCTACAAAGTGAGGTGTCTTGCTGAATCCACCAACAAAAAGAAATGTTGTAACAAGATGACTACCGGGTACACATAATATCTACAATTCACAGATGCATTTTGCCAGACTAGCAAACAATGATAACGATGCTATTTAATTGTCTCCGGCAGCCACCCACTAGAAGTATCCACCACATTAAGTTGCACTACAAAACCTGTGGCCCAATATGCCACAGGGTTACTTCATCATAACAATATATAGTCACTACTAGACTGACTGGTCTACCTATGTTAAAGGGAGGTGAATGGGATAAAAAAAACATGCTCAGAAAGTCCTGATTAGGACACATAACTATTACCCGTTCAACAAAACTAGTCTAGCATTAACTCAAAAAATTAATTAACAATCGTACTTGAGATTTTGCAGAGCAGAGATTTTACGGTGACCCACAATAAATTATTGAGATCAAATAAGGTCGTATCTAGGCCACGCAGTTCTTTATATAGTGTTATGTATCACTCCGCTCGTGGGAGTAATTAGTCTAATATTTTCACAACCTTCGTTCGCATATAATCCTTGCTGCACTGCTTATACGAGCCTACCCTGCTACAGGCTATTAGTAATAACTGCATACTTCAGGTCACATTTCTTGCCCTGTTATCCAGCATAAAATCCCACTGCACATAGATTCATTTATTACTGCTGTGTTTTCTTGGAATGTTTTGAACTGTGCATTTGTTGATATAATGAATGTGTTGGCATAATTTGTGTCAACAATATATTGAAAGGTCATATGTTTCAACCCACAATGGGAACACCAGAGCAGGTAATAGTATCACCACTGGTCATCTCTGCAATTATTGCTGCATCGTGGGTCTGTTTATGGATTCTTTACATGCACTGTTCATGGATTATTGGTGTATTATTCACAGGCATCATCCTGTGAAACATCATAACTGATATATTCTTCACATGCACCATGTATGCACTACTAGATTATTCAACCTGGTGCACGTTTTAGGCCAAAGTCCTGGTAATAGCAATGGTAGACACTTTTCACATGTTGATATGGAAAATGTGCCTTTTTGTTTAGGGTTATCAGTATGTTGAATCAAAAGTTAAAACAAGTAATGAAAAAGTTTGTCAATATTTCCTGATGGGGATATGTGCGTTTCTGTTTGAATCATGACATTCCAAATAATAGGTCTATATTATGTCATTTATTTACAAATTGTGACAAAACACACATGGTAAAACTAAATGATATCATTAAGATATGTTGATAGATTTTATCATGATTGTAGTAAATCACACTCTTTAAATATACTCATAAGCATTCACTCCATTTATAGAAGGTTAATATGCTAGTATTTTAGTTTTGATACTATATTTGTTAATTAAGAAATTTCTCTACAACGCTGATTGTTGGTGAGGTAGTCATGTGGGCGTAAAAGGGAATGTAAATGTGTGTTTCAGACAGATGCAATGTAGGGGCTGGAAATGTGTTTCCGGTAGAAGCAATGCACAACCTCTAAATGTGTTTCAGGTAGAAGCAATGCACAACCTTCCCAATGGGGTTGATCAGCTACAGAAGGATGTGGTCAAGCAAATGCAGAAGTTGGCCATCGTTGAGCGCAAGTGCCAGCGTCTTGCAGACAATGTCACCTCGCAGGTGTCAATGGTCAGTAAGATGCAGGTAATGTCACAGGCCTCTCAAACTTGTCTCGCATTCTCTCTTGAAGTTGTACTTGCAATATGCAAAGATAAAAACCAATTTAGCCTCAACGCAGCTATTGTGTCATTAATTCTGAATAAAAATAATACAATTTTTTATGAGTGATTTTATAAATACAAACATTGTCACAAAAAGTATCATAATCGAGATAGTACAATGGTCTAGAACTTCCAAGAGATAAATATTTCTAATGTAAACAAACCAATATTTAGCTAGTAATGTTTCCTGCAAATCTATGCTGTATATACTAAATATACTGACACAGAAGATGATTTGGGGGTTTTAGATTTTGGAACATCTTTGCAGGAATGTAGCTTTGAAGAATCAATTAAGATGCCGGTTCTGAACTCAGAACAGGAGTAGCATAACTGGTAGTCTTTTCACGATAAATGCCACAAGTTACTTAACTCTCTACAAAGTGAGGTGTCTTGCTGAATCCACCAACAAAAAGAAATGTTGTAACAAGATGACTACCGGGTACACATAATATCTACAATTCACAGATGCATTTTGCCAGACTAGCAAACAATGATAACGATGCTATTTAATTGTCTCCGGCAGCCACCCACTAGAAGTATCCACCACATTAAGTTGCACTACAAAACCTGTGGCCCAATATGCCACAGGGTTACTTCATCATAACAATATATAGTCACTACTAGACTGACTGGTCTACCTATGTTAAAGGGAGGTGAATGGGATAAAAAAAACATGCTCAGAAAGTCCTGATTAGGACACATAACTATTACCCGTTCAACAAAACTAGTCTAGCATTAACTCAAAAAATTAATTAACAATCGTACTTGAGATTTTGCAGAGCAGAGATTTTACGGTGACCCACAATAAATTATTGAGATCAAATAAGGTCGTATCTAGGCCACGCAGTTCTTTATATAGTGTTATGTATCACTCCGCTCGTGGGAGTAATTAGTCTAATATTTTCACAACCTTCGTTCGCATATAATCCTTGCTGCACTGCTTATACGAGCCTACCCTGCTACAGGCTATTAGTAATAACTGCATACTTCAGGTCACATTTCTTGCCCTGTTATCCAGCATAAAATCCCACTGCACATAGATTCATTTATTACTGCTGTGTTTTCTTGGAATGTTTTGAACTGTGCATTTGTTGATATAATGAATGTGTTGGCATAATTTGTGTCAACAATATATTGAAAGGTCATATGTTTCAACCCACAATGGGAACACCAGAGCAGGTAATAGTATCACCACTGGTCATCTCTGCAATTATTGCTGCATCGTGGGTCTGTTTATGGATTCTTTACATGCACTGTTCATGGATTATTGGTGTATTATTCACAGGCATCATCCTGTGAAACATCATAACTGATATATTCTTCACATGCACCATGTATGCACTACTAGATTATTCAACCTGGTGCACGTTTTAGGCCAAAGTCCTGGTAATAGCAATGGTAGACACTTTTCACATGTTGATATGGAAAATGTGCCTTTTTGTTTAGGGTTATCAGTATGTTGAATCAAAAGTTAAAACAAGTAATGAAAAAGTTTGTCAATATTTCCTGATGGGGATATGTGCGTTTCTGTTTGAATCATGACATTCCAAATAATAGGTCTATATTATGTCATTTATTTACAAATTGTGACAAAACACACATGGTAAAACTAAATGATATCATTAAGATATGTTGATAGATTTTATCATGATTGTAGTAAATCACACTCTTTAAATATACTCATAAGCATTCACTCCATTTATAGAAGGTTAATATGCTAGTATTTTAGTTTTGATACTATATTTGTTAATTAAGAAATTTCTCTACAACGCTGATTGTTGGTGAGGTAGTCATGTGGGCGTAAAAGGGAATGTAAATGTGTGTTTCAGACAGATGCAATGTAGGGGCTGGAAATGTGTTTCCGGTAGAAGCAATGCACAACCTCTAAATGTGTTTCAGGTAGAAGCAATGCACAACCTTCCCAATGGGGTTGATCAGCTACAGAAGGATGTGGTCAAGCAAATGCAGAAGTTGGCCATCGTTGAGCGCAAGTGCCAGCGTCTTGCAGACAATGTCACCTCGCAGGTGTCAATGGTCAGTAAGATGCAGGTAATGTCACAGGCCTCTCAAACTTGTCTCGCATTCTCTCTTGAAGTTGTACTTGCAATATGCAAAGATAAAAACCAATTTAGCCTCAACGCAGCTATTGTGTCATTAATTCTGAATAAAAATAATACAATTTTTTATGAGTGATTTTATAAATACAAACATTGTCACAAAAAGTATCATAATCGAGATAGTACAATGGTCTAGAACTTCCAAGAGATAAATATTTCTAATGTAAACAAACCAATATTTAGCTAGTAATGTTTCCTGCAAATCTATGCTGTATATACTAAATATACTGACACAGAAGATGATTTGGGGGTTTTAGATTTTGGAACATCTTTGCAGGAATGTAGCTTTGAAGAATCAATTAAGATGCCGGTTCTGAACTCAGAGTGTCTCCATTGTGTGAAGCATTTCTTAGTCAATTAAATGTAAAAACATTAAACTACTAAGTGTATTGCTACAACCTGTAGCTTACATTAGGCCAAATAAAAACCAAGTTTCTCATCATAACTTTTTCTAAACGTAAATGAGGGATGAGGTTTTTTTTTAGTATGTTGATGAAGGTGTTAGCGACTATCAAAGGAGTTATTCTCAAACATGATGAGCCACCATTTTCATTGAACAGTAGTGCCACTGGTGGGGAAGCGGCAAAGCTGTAAACGAATATATTCGTCATGATTCGGATCTTGCTTATTGCTTGTTACTTGGAAAAACGTATTTTGAATAAAAAAATAATTTAAAATATTTTGCTGCACCTAATTTCAAATGTGCGCGCTGATGAGAAACCATGATTTGTTTCATTACCAGTACATGTCAGCTTAAATGTTTTCATTGAAGTTTTAACAAGATTGCTGTCTGACATTTTTATTTCTGGCCACCTCAGCATTTACACGATAAGTGTAATTTATCCACTGATTTATCGTCCTGTCATTGTTATATCGTACTGTCATTGTTATTTTGTTGAGATTGCTTAGTTTCTGTTCTCACCAAGTGTGAATTTACTGCCGCAGGGACCACCAGGTGTTGGTAATCTCACTAGATGTCGCCACAATAAATACAGTCGTGGAAGCGCTGCTACAGCTGTCAGTGACACAATGACGGCATGGATACCCCAGTTGCAACAGGAAGCTAATGTAAGAGACAGAGTCATTCAATGCTGTATTACAGTTGAAATTTGTTACTCTACAGTACCCAAAACAAAACACGCACTTTATTTCCTCATTGTTAATTTGGGTGGTATTAGCAGCTGGAAGTTTTTCACAGAACATTACTTGTTACAACGTAACCTCTGTTAAAATACTCCACTCTCGTCTAGTACAGTGTAACATTGCAACACTCAGTTGTACTGAACTGTGTTCAAAAAGGGCTGTCAGCTGGCCCACATTAGTCTGAACTACACTCAAGTTGTACAAACTAACTATTGTATTAATATGTTGAAAATTCAGATATTGACTCAACAACAATCCTCCATGTAAACACTACTTCAGTAATGTAAGATCTTACCAAACAAAACACCAGATAGCAGGTGGACAAGGAAGCCATTGACTTATCGAGTTAACCATTTACATTAATTTTATGTGTATCCCACCTTTATCAGATATCTGCCAATTTTGGTTTTGAATATACTCACATGGCTAACATTTACATAATCAGCAAATAATTTGTTTGTAAGGGTAAGGGTAAATATAATATATATATATATAACTCTAACAGCAGCATACGCCGACCAGTTATCCAATATTAGCCGCGTTAGGCAGACCGCTGTTTTAAGCAGACCAAAGCCGGTCTGCTTAAAGTTTTGATGTGTTATTTCACAACTAATATGTTTGAGTTTACCATTATCATTGATAGTGGACATAGTTTAGCCAAAAATGAAATAGCATATGTAATTATTTCAAAAATAAATAACATTTTCTGCGATTTTGAGCATGTTTTCTCCAGAGCCTTGTATATTTTGAAGTGCCAAATTTGTCGTGTACGGCAGACCGGGTAAAAATGCTTATAACTTAATATTCCTGCTATATATTGAATGAGGGGTCACCGTTTCGTGTTTATTATGTAATATGCTTCGAAGCAATGTACAATGTTTTATTATAATGTGTAAATTAAGTAATATGCGTTTTTGCGTTTGTTCTTGGCCTCCGACTTCGCGTCTTCGGCTCCGACTTGGCGTTCGTGTCGCAAAAATTCCCTAAATACTCAGTATATAAAGTTGAAAGTGATGTGCGTACTGACGTTTGCTGAAAACACATGTTCAACTAATTTGAATAATGTGTGTTTAATTAATGATGTGTAGTTCAATTACTTTGACAAATGTTATTTGTCGTAAATCGACATCACGAAACGACTGCCGGCATTGGATGGTGTCTGTGAAATGCGTCGTTGCCTGTTGGATGTGTATTCGTAAGTATTTCACTCAAAATCAACTTTACTAATACTTTGTCCATACTCAATGGATTGACATTTGTTTAGGGTTAGGGTAATTGTAATGACTTTCTGTCATGTAACTACAACATGTAGTTGATTCAGGTTCTGAATTAATGCCGTGTGTAATTGTAATTACTTTCTTTTATGTAACTACCACATGTAGTTTATTCTGGTTCCGAGATAATGCCATAATTATAATTGATCTATTTCAAGTATCTACAACATGTAGTCAACTAAGGTTCTGACATGATGCCGTAATTGTAATTGATTTCTTACTGTGTAATTAAAAATCACATTAACTATGTTATATATGATTTAGAAATAATTTTTCAACAAAATATACTATTTTAGTAATCATATTTAAAAATACACTGAATTTACTTTCAATCAGAAAATATGGTTAAAATAAAATGTCCAAAATAGTGTCCACTTTGAATATCATGCAACATGAGTTACAGCTAAATTATATAATAAATATATATTTATTTACATGTATATTATATGGTAGTCAAACTAAATTAATATCAGTAACCTTATGGGTGCAGATTTTGTTTTAAACATGCTGAAGACTTATTTTGTAAATTTAATCACATTGTTGATGGTTGAAAATTTGTTGCCACCTTATCACCTATACACATTTTTATTGTGTGTGCATACTCAACTTATTGTAAATGCTTTCAGCAAACATACTACACATAATAATTCTAAGATATAACAGTCATTACAACCAATGCCGTTTTAGCAAGTATTCTGATACATATCATATCTTTACAGCCCTACATTTGTCGTACACCTGGAAACTCATTTAATAATAAAATTAATTTGTTGTTTTAATTCACATTATTTATTTTTCAGTTGCTGCAAGCCATCAGAAAAGCCAGCAGGACATAAAGGTATATTGTCATAGTATTAACTAGTGTAACAAATATGACACATACATACTGTGGCAGATATGATCCTTTACTTTACCAAAACGATTGTCTGCATAATGATACTCATCTCAAATATGCACTGAGTATAACTTGGTATGATAACTAATTTGCAACATCATTATCTAAGAATATAAAACTCAAAGCTACGAATAAATATTATTAAAATATCCAATCACATTTAACTTTTTTTTATAATTATAATTTTGAGATATCATTAAAAAAATTAGTTTAATCCATTTCTGTTGTCTATCATAAATCATGCTACTTGGGGTCTTTTTAGCAATCAATGAAATATGAATCAGTAATTATTATTATGGACACCTTGTAAATATGTTAATATTGGCGAGGTAATACAACGCTTCCAAATGAACATATCATTACACGTCTGTCAATTTTAACATTTGTACTTTTTGATAATAAGAACTGTGCACTTTGTCGTACATTATGTTTATCCATCAACCACTGGCATGGAAAACTTGGTAGTGTATAGTATAGTGCAATTTCTAACATTTGTACTTTTTTTTAGAACAAGCATTGTGCACATTGTCCTACATTAAGTTCTAATCCATCAACCACTGGCACTGAATACTCGGTAGCATATACTATATAGTGCAGTAGTTTCCTAGATCTTCTCTTGTTTAATGCAAAATATCAACAACTGCTGGCAAAGCTATGCAGCAAATGAGTCCTGATATGTTTGTGATAAGATATTAAGAGTTAATTAAAGAAAATATACAAACCATTGAAATATATTAATTTCAAGTAATTTCAACCAAAAACAAAATGATTTATGTATATCACATATATTGTCATTTAAAACAATGAATGTCAATCCTACAGAATATCCTTTTACATGTTTGCATTACTGAAATGACATTCTTTCTGACAATAATGCATATTCAAAAACATTTTTTCACAGAAGTGTGATGACATTGGAATAACAGATGGATCACAAGAGGACGATGACATGGAAACCTCATCAGTTAATCAAACACAGGTGATGATTCTCATTTAACACCTGAATCAGTGGAAACCCTCAGCATGCTATAAACAGGCCACTCTTAAAATGATCGATCACATAAATTGGTTTGAAGTATGTTTAATCAAGATTAACCACAGACTTATACCATAGAAATCTGTAGAGTACAGGGGGTGGGTATCAAACATTCCTATTTTTAATACAACATAGTTTCCTTTCTCAGCATGTACTAGAACCAAACAAGGGAGAGAGTGTATTAGATATAGCTTTGTCCTTACTAAATGGATTAATGGAAAATGTTAAGATATATATAAGGACATGTTACATCAAAGTAAAATAAGAAACAAATAATAAAAAGCAGTACAGGAGAAACTTCCACAAAGGTAGATAAAGATATGAGAAACTATTTAGCAAAGATAGACTGGAATAACACACTGAATAATAAGACAGCAATAGAATACTGAAATATTTTAAAACGTGAAATTGAGTGCATCATTGATTTGTTGGTAAGTTTTAATTATGGAGCAACACCCTTGTGAACTCGGAAAAAAATAATTTAGGGGACATTTTCAATGGAACAAAACCAGTGTGGCTACATTTAAAAAATCATGAAACCAGTCTTACTTTAAGGATAATGGTATGTAATTTGTGTGCCAAATTTCATGATCCATTCAGAATTCCTGGTGATTTAATTCATCAGTGATACATGATTTTAGCACTCACGAGGTATTCATGAGCACATAACCAAGTCCTACACCACAATGTTAATATGATTCCTGATTCTTCAAACTACTGTAATATCAATACTATTGATATATTGGTTATGTGTGCTAACTTTCATCTCTAATAGGACATTTTTTCATGCATTATGAACTCTAATATTCAATAATAGGTCATTCCACATCAAATCACTGGATGGTCCACACATAGTATTTTCAGAAGTTCAGATCTCTTCAGGATTTTTATCAGATATTCCCCAAATACCCAAATTGAACAAATCTAATTTTAGCTTTCTGTTCCTAGTAGTTTCGGAGATGTAGGCATATTAAATGAAACTGGTCTCACTTTAAAGGTATGATTTGTAATTTATGTGTGACAAATTTAATGATCCATTTGGAAGTCTGTGACGGTGAACTTTATTCTTCAATGGTGCACGGTTTTAACACCCACAAACCATTCACGTGCACATACCACAGTGTTGATATAATTCATGATTCTTCAAACTAGTGTCGTCTCAATGCTATTAATATATGTGTCCTAACTGTTATCTTTATGATGACCTTTTTCTGTCAACAATGGATTTTACACCAAATCACTGGATAGTCCAGACTCTGTGTCTTCAGATCTCTTCAATATTTATACAAGATATTCACCAAATGTCACATGTTAGCTTCCTACTCTTAGTAGCTTCTGAGAAAACAATATTTCATGACCTTGGATATCCGTTAATGTAATTTTAGGAAAGATTGAGGTCCGATAACTAAGTAAAATCACATTTGCCATTTTGTGAAACATATTTTGTTTAAAGAAATTTTCTGGTGAAAACAACATTTCTGTACAAGAAACTACACATCCTAAGCTATAAAAGGGAGTAATTCATGTTCCAACATATTTGATGAATTGTGTATAAAAAATCAGGCTCGCAAGTGGTGTTTCACTTTCGAGGAAGCATAACTACAGTATTTACCATCCAAAATTCAAATTATAAATTTATACACACTGATAAATCATGAAATGTTCTGGAGTTACCATGTACATAAGTGTTAATTTGTAGCCTTTATACACGGTACTATGCAAAACAGCAACTGTGATTTTACAAATATTCCAGGATCTGGATGCACAACTATCTGATTTAATTATAAATAAAGTCAATTTACCCATCAGTTGATATTTTATCTATGATTTAACAAGATTTAGCAATATTAGCCATCCAAGCCAAAGGCCCAGATGGCAAGTGGACAAGGAAGCCATATTGATAGTCCAACAATATTCATCTACGTGTAACCCGCCCTCCTGAGATATGTGCCAACATTGTTTTTAGACATATTCATGCTGCTAGCAGTTATACAATCTGTAGATAATTTGTTCCATTCATTTATTGTCCTCTGTACGAAAGAGTACTTCCTGATTTCCAATCTACACTGATCCTTTACTAATTTTACCTCATGTCCTCTAGTTCTGCTATCTTTCTTGAGTGAAAAAAACATATTTCTATCAATATTTCATACCCATTAAATATCTTAAAAACTTCAATATGATTTCCTCTTAACCTCCTTGTCTCTAGAGTTGTTAAACCACATTCTTTCAGGCGTTCTTCATAGCTAAGGTCTCTCAGTCCTGGAGTAATTTTAGTTGCTCTCCTCTGTATGCGTTCAAGCGTATTTATATCCTTCTTACGATATGGTCTCCACGCTTGTATACAGTATTCCAAATGAGGTCTAGCTATTGCTTTATACAGAGGTAAAATTACCTTTTTTCCTTGTATGTTATGTTTCTCCTAATCAACCCAAGAATTTTATTACCTTTTGATGCTGCAATACCACACTGCTCACAAAAACTAAACAATTCCTTTGATGTGCCAGTAACGAGTAAGCCAAGTGGGTAAATCCACGAGTAGGCAAAGAGAATGTAGGTCTTAATTGGTCAGAAGACAAACTGAGAAACCCCTAATTAGCCAGAAAACCACATTGGACAAATTTGGGCTTGAAAAAATTGGCATGAATCGTGTTAGTTATTTTTATAGCAATCGATGTCATTAAATGTGTAAACAACGACAAGTAAAGTGCTTTGAATGGTGCCTTCCATCAACTCAAGTTCATAGACTTATAAAAAAGTAACAGTCCACTTGCATCTAATCAGCAATTTTACCAACATAAATGTAACTGTAACTTTAATTAAATTGAAGTTTAAATTTCCTGAATTGGTGTGAGGTTAGTATATTTTTATTGGGAAATATCTTAATTAATGGTAATGTAACTAACTTTTTTAAAGTTAATTGTTCCTTGTCTGATATACACACACTACACACACCTTCAAATTCAAAACAACACCTGCATTGACAATTTGCTGTCCTCTATTTCAGTTTTTAAAGTAGTGTTTGTATGTTTTAGTCGCACCACCTGAATATGATATTATCTCAATAATGTGCAGTTATGCCCGTTTTGTGGAATTCCCTATGCTTGTTGAGGTATTTTCTGGAATGTTATTGTAAGATGGCAGTAATGTGGGTTTCTCAAGTGTCATGAATACAACATTGTATTAATCAGCATGACTTATCTTTAAAACCTTAGTTCTTAGCCAGCCACTGGGTCTAAATAGCAAATTATCTATGCATATTTTATATTTGAATGTTTTCATTTGTAAAAAAAACACAATACATTTTTTAAGTAGATGATATATTTTTCATTTTATATTTCAGTGTCGCTGCAGCAGAAAGTATGGGATGAGGAAACACATTGTCTTCAACTCTTGTTTGAAGACTGTTCGCACAGTGTGTAAGTACCATGTAGAGATCCCAGCATCATCGCGTTGAATACGATTGTGGTTATACTTGCTGTGAGAGAGCAATCTTTCATGTACATGATCTTATATGGGCAAGGCAGCAGAGAACTGGAAACATACCTACCGACAAGTGACAATTTCACAGGCAGAATTTTAACATATTTTAATTAAATAAATTTTTTTAAAGTTCATGATAAACATATTGTATTTACTAAACATTCTATTATAAATTTGTAGAATATTATCTTGTTATGATATGTCTAATTTTGAAAGAAGAGCAGATGCTGAGCTGCCCTGAGTGGCTTTTGTTAGTCATATCATGCTGATGACATTGCACTGCTTGTTCCATCAACTAAGGGGATGCAAAAATTGTTAGATGTTTCTTATACTCAAGGATGTGACACTGACAATGATATACTCTTTAACCCATTTCATTCTGACAGCTAGTTAGTTGGCCACATTGCTCAGATCTGAAGAAAATCCCAAATTTACAGTTGTAGCAAATTATTGTGATGGTCGGGTTACATATCTATTTTTTATAAAATAATGGTTGAAGAAAAGTATATAAACCCTTACATTTCTGGAATCGGGAGAGAATTGCCTACATGATGACATTGAACATGTTTATGTAGCATGTACATGGATGAAGTGGTTTCAAGGTGAAGAAGAAGAAGGAAAAGTAATAAAAAAACAAAACATTGCGCATCCGACTTTGGCCTTGTTTTACCTACATACAGCCACTCAGGAAGGTCATACATCCAATGGGAGAAATCTCCCAAATTCATTTCTTCACACAGTGGTAAAAGTTTCATGTAAATATCTTTTCTCAGTCTGGTGCTACACATTTTTGAATGAAAGTTGTCGGATACATGAAAAGATAACTTTCCCAACAGGAATTCACAAACATTTCTATTATTTTTTTCTAGGCAGCTGTTGAATAAAAGTGTATAAACCCATATATTTCTGGACTCAGAAGAGAATTGCCTACATGATGATGTTGACATTGTTTGTGTAGAGTGTGCATGGTGGAAGTAGTCTCAAGTTGAAGAAGAATGTAAAGAAATAAAAGAATAAAAAAACGTGTATATCAACTTTAGACTTGTTTTACATGTATATAGCTACTCAGAATGGTCATACATTCAGTGACATAAACCTCCCAAATTCATTTCTTCAACCAGTGGTAAAAAAATTATGTAAATATGATACATCAATCAAAAGTTATAGTTTTTTGAATGAAAGTCTCAGATAATGTTCTTTGATTGATATTAAGCTTGGTGACGTAGTATTAAATGCAATTATGAAAATCTCGGACACATAATTTGTGATGAAAATGATATCAAATACAAAGAAGTCTTTAGTGGAGATGTAATATTGTTTCTACTCAGGCAATTCTACTTCTGTACAACGAAGGTGAAGAACAAGCTCTTTGCAACTTAAATATATTGCAGTAAATTCCATACAGTGTATTTTTGTTCATTAGGGGCTAATTATAGAAAAGCCAGTTGTGCAGCTTTTTATTGTTTCTTATTACATTGCATTTAGCATTTTGCACAGCCTACCTAGATGAAATGTTGTGCTAGTCTTATGCTTGCTATCCAAGCATTTATTGTTGTAACATTCAGATTATAAAAAAGTATTAGTGCAAGCTGTTTTTTATGCAGGATATCATCCACGAACAACTTTGTTCAAAGTACTGGAAATAGGTATGAGTACAACTCCTCTGTACTTTGCATGAAATGGGTACTTGCAGTTTATACACTCTTGTAATCTAGTAAAGTGTAGTATTACTACATGTTTTATTGTTATGTTGACATGATGTATATTGCTGTACTGTTTTGTATGAAATAAATGACTGATTGAATTGATGACTGATTGAAATGATTGAAAATAATATGGCTCTTCAATATATTACTTCATAAATTCCCTTCTATTGTAATTGGTGGTACTAAAAGCATGGACTAAATGGTGCTCTGTTTGTTTTTAAATGCTTTTTGTGTCCTAATAATTGGTGAGAGGTTGGCCCTCAAAATAGGAGGGAGATGGGATGTTGATGCCCCATCCACACCCCTCCTGACCACCTCAAGACAAGTGAAATTGGATTGTGTAGACCTGTAGTATTTATGCATGCCATGTATTTGGAATAAAAAGATTTTCAATTAAACAACAAACTAGCATTTTTACCAGGATGATTTTTTAAAACAACTGTAGCACCATTAAAATCATTGTGGGTATTCATTTGTTAAAACATAACAGTAAAATGTGAATGACAACACCAGGCCCATGATGGTTTACAAATTCAGTAACATGGGTTCATAGGCTAGGCATGGTGTTTATACACATAATTTTGCACAAGCTAACAGGCTTACTAGCCAGTTTTGATATTTATTACCACTACTTAATGAATTATAAAAAAATTTAATGTCAAAAAAAAAAAATATCACTGGTATACTTGACAACCCTCCCAGATTTGTTGTTAAACTCCCAGAAAAGAAGAAAATCCCGGATTGTAGATTTTTGTGAGCAGTTTAAAGTTTCAATGAGAGGAACAGTTAGAGGTCCCAAGGGGGTGCAGCAAGAGGTCCCAAGGGGGTGCAGCAAGAGGTCCCAAGGGGGTGCAGCTAGAGGTTTTTCGTGAGCCTCAAGGGGGGCTAGTTGGAGCCTTTTGATGGGCTTGAAATCTCCTGGACTTCGAAACTCAAGTTTTCAGGTATACTGCGGATTATTGCTATACTATAGTATACTAGCATAGGTACGTAAACATGTCATGTAACTATCGGTCAGCAAATTTGTATTACAGGGCAACATTTTGCGAATTGTGAAAACTATTCATTAATAATTTAGGGTCGGATTAATGTTCATATACCATCCGATGTGATAGCAGCCAACCAAATTTGTTTTGAAGAATCAATCCACACAGGCACTGCCAAGGAAAGGGCAAGGCCAGGCTAGGAAGTGTTTCCGTCAATTACTAATTGCATATTAAATAATTAATAACATAACAATATAATATACTGTTCAACTACTATAATTATATTCATATAATGCATAATATACTAAATGTTCATAGTGTAAACACTCCGATAATTCCTATGGGCTAGTGAATTGATAATAACCACAGACATTAATTATTATTTATGTTGTCTTCTTCCAATAAATTGTCCTCGCATAAAATACAGCTCTGTCCGCGATGCCGTCGACGGCCCCAATATCACTCTTGTACGATACTGTATATTAAATGTCGTTGTTTTTTATCGTATTGAGATATCCCGTGTTCAAACAGAACTTTACTGGTGTCGGCCTTCGACTTCGTTTACATTTCGCAAGTGTTTATGTGACACTACCACAAAAAAGGCTAACAAAATATATACAACTTCCGGTCTCGCTCCGGTCTGCGTAAGTCGGCATCTGTGCATAAAGTTTTTAAGCAGACCGCATTTTTTGTATATATGTTATTCTTTGAAATATTCTAATGAACCTTTAGTATATGTTCTAAATTAGTTTTACAAATAATGTTCCAACTTCACATCGTTGGAAAATCTACTAAATAAAATATATGCCCGGTCCTCTTAAAGCGGGCCGGTATGCACTGGCAGCCATGGCACTGGTCGACGTATGCTGCCTTTAGAATTATATATATATATATATATATATATATGCATATATATATATATATATATATATATATGTGCATGCCTGCATACATACATACGTACATACATACATATATATGGTGCACCAGATTGCACCACACAGTATGTAATTACCCACTAGAGGGCCGGGAGTAATGCATACATTTAAACGACGATTGCATGATGTAAGGGGGCAATCTATATAAAAACAAATGACATAGGAGGATTGTGGTCTTCTTCCAGGTGCGTTTTGGGTCGGTGGTTGCGTGGAAGGCTCAGGGTATATGCTCGGGTAGCACGTGTGCAAGTAGCACTATCTATGATTGCTTTTAAGTTGTGCTAAATTTTACGCAGCTGTGACTATTTTATAAGCAAGGTATTTTATTAGATGTTCAGTTTGTATTTGTTGTATTAAATCGGTGTGCAAATTGGAATCGCTGCGTGGTCATGCTTACAAATAAATGGAGATAGTAAGTGGTTATATTTAACCTAATCCCCTGTTGGCTGTTCCCTATTACAATAATTAGTGAAATGGGAGCAGTACAACAATAATATAAGATTGAAGGACAACAATTGCTGCAGTATGTATCATGTAGAGAGCACACAGTATTTAAGTTGATGGGTTGTGTACATATTAAATCAAGTGTCTCATATAGTTAAAGCACATTATTTGATTTATGTGTCAAGTTACCACCCATCTATGCCTTACTACCCATTAAAAAAAACCTCTCTGTTGCAGGATTTGGTGGTAATGGGCATGGAATGTACAACAGACGGTGGCACAGGCAGCTACCTCGAGACAAGGGAGGCCACTGGCTGGAATGGCCTGCAGTATCGCTGTGTCTGCTTTGGCAATGGGGGACGCCAGGTCAGCAGACACTGCGAACTATACATCTGGCGGTGTCCACGGTTATCATAGTATCTGTTTGACTTGCAGAAGACTTGCAAAAATGTGGTTGACCATGTGGAACAGCTGCCCTACATGCAGAAGAGTTCAGTTCAGCCATGTGGAACAGCTGCCCAACATGCATAAGAGTTCAGTTCAGATATATATTTTATATTGATTACCTTTTGCGTACGCGTGCATACCTTTTGAGTGCACGTACACGCAAGCTTATACAACCCAACCAAGCCCTCACAGAACAGAGAATATAGTCAGTGGGATATCATTTTACAATCTCAGTGCATTCAACATGGTCCGGGGAATTTTGAAATCTACACTGATGAAGAAAAGCAGGTTTTGAAAATGTCAAGATTTTGCAGTTAGTATTTGCAGTAGATGTGCCAACAAGAAGTGATGAAGTGTGGGACGGCCAGTATGGCATTCTTTCGGGTCATAGAACTGAATGTGAAATAATGTTTGTAACTACCTGTATATAAGAATGTGCATATGAATTGTATCACTTTTGTACTGACAGCTGGTCTTTCATGTCACCACAAAATACTGTAAATAATTTTTTTAATCGAATATCGTACAAACATAAGGTGTCGTGTTGCAAAGCATATTTTTATACTTATCTTTGCTATACATATTATATCACAGTCATGCTTTTAAAGATGCTAGATTGGACCAAAATTATACTCTTTTATACACTTACATATAAGCTAAAATGCAGCACTTTGTTTAGTATAGCAAAATTCTTATTTTATAAAGGGCCTACAAAATAATGAAACATTAAGTAAAACTCCTGTTGAATGTGTGCAGTACTCAGGTTTACTTGTGTGCTTGAAAGTATTATTAATTTTGCTGACTTATGTAGTGCCATACATAATCTGTTATTAACTTCCAATTAATTAAAACTTAATACCACAATAAATGGGCATTATTTTATGGATATGTTACATACTGTACAGTAATTGGGATATTTTGGATATAGAAACTGTTGATATGGAGATATTATGTAAGATTGGCTGAGCTTGTGTATATTTTATGAATGGAACACAAATTAAATAATTTTACACCATGAACACACGTCCAGTGTTGCTAACTATCATATATATACTGTCTGATACAACTGTTTCTCAAAACGATGCTGTCCTTTGCTGGGGTTTTATTGTACACTAATAAAAGACAGAAGTTCTGGAAATGTGATAATTGTCTGGATATTTATTACATTGTGATTAAACTGTATTTTAAACGGTCCTCGCATTTGTGTTTATTAAATTTAAGTCTTGTCAATTAAATGTTTGTCACACCGTTTGTCACACACATCATAAACGCCTGGATGCAATGTGTACTTTTCATTGATATTATGTACGCGCCCACATTCTGTGTGCATGCATAATTAGCTGATTACGATGTAATCTGGGCATTTGGCTAATTCATAAAATAAGAGTGAACTTTAATCAGTTTACAGGATGCAATTCGAATTAACTTTAAACTTTGATTATATTGACTGAAAAGTCTAATCAGACAAAACAATTTTAGTGTAGATTCTCGATAATGACGCTGATTGGCTGCTGGCGCTTCACGGGAACGCGACACAAAATGTGGGTATAACAGCGAGACAAGGGGAGCGGTGGTCTAATGGTTAGAGCACCCGCCTTGTCGATCAAGAGGACGGTGGCTCGATTCCACCTCCACCGTTTCGAAGCTTGGGCAGTTTTGTTCACCCCACTATGCCAGTGTCTTTCGAAAGATACACTAAAAGCCGTAGGTCCAAACTCCTGCGTTAGATGTTGGGCTGTTTGGAGAATAATTACTTGACGCTTGAGAACACGCCTCTGAGGCCAGACTCTCTTCTCTGCGAATTCACGAAGGCGAGCGAGAGTCTAAACAACAAGATTTAACGAGATTGCCATCCAAGGCAAAGACCCAGATGGCAAGTGCACAAATTAAGAAGCCATTGGATTATCGAGAGTCCAACATTTGTTCATTTATGTGTAACCCGCCCTCTTGAGATGTCAACCTTGTTTTTAAACATAATCACGCTGCTAGCATCTACGCAATCTGTAGATAATTTGTTCCATTCATTTACTGTCCTCTGTGAGAACGAGTACTTGAATTGAATTGAACAAGATGAACTATTTTGCAGCGATTGTAGTGTGTAATATGTCATATGAAAGCTCAGCAATCAATATATACAGTGTACTATATACAAATGTATTATGTACCATTTTTTTAATTAATTAACTATTTGCGTGCGTGCGTGCGTGCGTGCGTGCGTGCGTGCGTGCGTGCGTGCGTGCGTGCGCAAACCAGAATACAATCTTCATCGCTTTCTATGCAGATTATTTTGTGATTTAACATGTTGTATATTCATATTCCCTCTCCCTTTCCCTCTCCCTCTCCGACGTGGAGTCGATAGGGGTGTCACTGCGGGACCGGGGGATCAATGCCACAGGAGATGTCGGAGGCTACTCTCCTGCGAGAGTTCTCCGAGACGTCTACAACAAACCAGTTTACACGTGTTTAGTACAACTGTTGTCTCGCGTACTTCAAGAGTCTACGCGTGAACATCTCATTTGTAATGTCCGGCGAATGAGGTTGACAAATTACAACATTGTACCCCTAGCACGTGACAAACTCTGCCTTGAATCACAACTTCACGTTATTAATCATGTCGGCTCACCTACTTCGATATGATTTTACTTGATGGAGCTTTGTTCCTTGTTCTTGTCTACCTAGCCACAACGGCGACTGTTAAATGGTCGTTTAGTAACACCAGACGATTACAAATAACTAACAAGGGTTACTGTGCAACACTGCACCGTTTGAACCCATTGTTGACGTTTCAATGAGTTCAACCGACGTTAACGACGCCGTGGCTCAGATAGGCTCACAGCGGCGTTAGGAGTTGGAACACAACGCCGGCGGCCACTTCGTATTTTCACACAAAGCATACCTACTTATCTAGCATTTAGCACGTGGGAAAGAACTTGGAGTCACGTGTCTTTCGGATAAGATACTGCAACCGTTCTTCCTTGTACCAATGACGTGCAGGTTCTAAAATCAAGACTCCAGACGGACATGACCTTAGTACAACATTTAAAGAACATCTTTACCCACTTATTTTATAGCGTATTGTATATATATTTGTGTTATCTTCTTCGTCTATGTTTAGATTTCGGTAAACTAACCCAATAGTTACCAAACCAAACGGCTTCACGCAATCTGCTTCCTTTTCTAATTTAATTTCGTAGGCCTGAATGGATTCTTTAATAAAAATAACTCCCCCTTTCTTCCTATTCGATCTCTCCCAAGCAGTATGTATCTTGTCAGTCCTTTGTTGGTCCATGATTCGGTTATGCTTATTAATTGCGAGTCAACATCTTCTACCATAATGTTTAATTCGGTGTTCTTATTTACTATGATCCTTGCATTTAAATACACACACGCACGCACGCACGCACGCACGCACGCACGCACGCACGCACGCACGCACGCACGCACGCACGCACGCACGCACGCACGCACGCACGCACACACACACACACACACACACACACACACACACACACATTTAAATATAATTTCAGGAATGTTTTCCAGACATTTTGATGCTGGTCTGTGTGCACTATTTGTAACCCTGTTGGATTTAGCTGTTTATATAATTATTTGTTAGGCTAGTCACTAGGGGGCGCTATGCCCAATGTCGCTCCCAGTTTAACAATCTGAGTGAGTTTTAGAAATTAGTCTGTGCAGTTCGCCCTGGGCCTTAGAAGACGACATACGTTGTTACATGCAAGCAACCTTCTCCCGGCTCAGTATATGTATATTGACAATTTATCTCTGGTGAGTCACTTTTATAATACTTATATAGTGAGACCTTATTTATAAATTATTAGAAGAAGTTGTGAAACGTTATGTTAAGTTGAATGTTTTGGAAGCCGCCACTTTACCATTCAGTTAAGGCCGTGGCGGTAATATGTGTGCTGGGTATGGCAGTATACTGAGTAACTTTGTATTGTCGTTATACATTGCCATTCATTTAAAGACTGTATACAACTAATTGTTAATTACTGATATATCAAGCACTTTCTAAACGTGATAATGTATTAGAGAGGTTGTAATGCCGCGGTGGTTGTTTCATTACAGTCGCTGTGAGCAGAAACTCCATTTGTGATACATTCACCTATTACTAGTCTCGGCCATTGTTGCGGGTGTGTACCATTGTACTTTCAATGCTTTGTTTGGACGTTTATGAATGTATCGCTACGCTGTCATCTCCTATGTATATGCTACTCAAAGTACAACCTGGTTTCACGGGTTTCGAGCAAATGTAATCATACGGCTCTGTTAAAGGATTGCGTGTCCATATGTATTATATGTATGCTCCCTGAGGGACTCTCCCTGAATGGTCCTGCATGGTTGTTACAAGGAAAGATGGATGGCTTGTCCATTTAGGCAGGCTGTGAAGTGAATGAGGAAATGTGTTATGGCTTTAATATGTTTTGGAATAGCTGCTCCCCAAGAATCACTGTGAAGAAAATTATTATTATAGAAAATTTCAAGAAAGAACAATGCGACATGGCACTGTCAAATACACCTTCACTTATCAGTATCACGTGTTTGACTTTTCAATCCATCTAAAAATATTCCCAACATGTGAAGTGAACATATGAAATTATTGTAGATGTGTATGTGCCAAATGGAGAACTTATAGTTAACTGTTTATCCCTATATACAGAAATAAAGTATGATTATCTGTTGATCGAGTTCCAGTCCCATATATTTAAACTACAACGAAATGCACAAAAGAAAGACGCACAATGAAATGATATAATCATGCCAAAGATGACAGTACATTACTACGTAATAACTAGCCTCTGGATGGAAAGACACCAAATGGTGACAGACAGGTAATGTCACACTGACTTGTCTGACTTATAAAATGAATTCTACTAGTCTAGTTCATTACTCAACCAATCACACATATTTTCCATCAACAACCTCCAACCGATGCCACATCTGTGAATGTAACCCTCCGCAAATTGTCGGTTTACCCTAGAATTGCTTCACCCTAGAATTTGATGGTTCGCTAATCTGACTATATTCATCAGTGTGTCTGTAGCGTAGAGTTGCATCATTAATCATCCCCCTATAAACAAGAGCGATAAGCCAGCTCACTGACATGAAGTGGGCGTGGACCACTGGCCGGCATTTCATTGCACAGCATGTAATATGCTGTGATTAATTCAATATAACAACACGCCATTGTAGGGGTCACGGAACACACACCTGCTCTTTATTGATTGGCTAATAAAATAAAATGACCTCAGTGATTAGTACACTGATGATCGCTAGGGGTCTTCATATAATTCAATATGTCACATCCCCCTTTTATTAAAATAGAAGATAAACTGCAAAACTAAGTATAGACTAGGCCTACTATTAAATATAGCCTTTTAAATGCCAAAGTCAAATATGGGCATAAACACTACTGCAAGACAAACTTATTATCTGTAACTACTAACGCTAACTATAATATGTTGAAGTCCAAATTCTGAGTAATAACATTGTTCAAGAATTTACTTAACGCCCATCTCAAAGTCCTCCTGCCAGCGTGCGTAGGTCATCATTACGGTCGTCACGCTCCATCGACTCCGGAGGCATGACGTGTGTGATCTCTCTCGACTTGTTGAGAACCCTTTCATTTCGCCGGTAGCTGCCGCCATCCTCAGTGGTGACGACGTACGACCTCGGGGTGTCGCACACTCCAGTGACGATGGCATCCGGTATTGCAGGAGAGACATCCAGAAGTCGCGTCCTTCCTCGTGCGCTTTACGCATGAACGATTTCACGATGCCAACAAACTTCTCGCTCTGGCCATTGGACTGCGCGTACCTCGGACTGCTGGTGACGATCTCTAATCCCATCTCAGTAGCAAAGCTCGCCATCACGTGACTCAGGAACGGCATGTTGTCACATATAATCGTTTCTGGTATTCCTTGTCTTCGAGAAGTAATCGACGACTACTAAGTAATTGTGGCCCTTAAACGAGAAGATATCTGCGCCGACCTTTGCCCAAGGTCGATCGAGTATCTCATGAGGGATCATCGGTTGTTTGTTGTTTTGCCTCCTGAATGTTGCACAAGTAGCACACTGGGCTACTGTTTCTTCGATGTCAGCAGACATGTTGGGCCAGGACATGATTTCACGAGCCATAGCGCGACACTTTTCTATGCCCAGGTGACCTTCGTGTAACCTTGACAACATCTCGCCTCTCATTGCGTTGGGCACTACGAGTTTCTCACCCGCGAAGAGCAAATCATCCTCACAGTGGATCTCATCTCGGATTCCCCAATATGCATGTAGTTGTGGAGACGCGTTGTCTTTGTATTTCGGCCAGCCATGCATGACGTATCGCCTAATCTGGTTCTGCACGCCATCGTTCAGTGACGCATCCTTCAGTGCTTGAAGCTTCTGTGGCGTAGCAGGGAAGTACTTAGAGACGGAGTGTATTCTCATCTCCATGTTGTGCTCTGGCTGCGAGTCTGTTGACAAAAATGCACGTGACAAGGTGTCAGCAATGTACATTTTAGACCCTTGTACGTATCGAATAGACAGTTTGTACCGCAGCAGTCGGAGCATCATCAGTTGAAGACGCGATGACGCATTGTGTAGCGGCTTTCTCGTGATCGTCTCCAACGGTTTATGATCGCTCTGCACCTCCACGTCGCACCAATAGATGTACTGGTGCAACCTTTCTGCTGCAAACACGATAGACAACAGTTCCTTTTCAATTTGTGCGTATCTGCTTTCAGTGTCCGTCAAGGCGTGAGACGCGTACGCGACTGGCTGAGAGTTCTGCAGCAAGCATGCACCTAGACCCATAGACGAAGAGTCTGCTTGTATCGTGACTGGTAACTCTGGATCGTACAATCTGAGTACCGGTTTCTTGCTGAGAATCAGTTTCACTTTGTTCATGGCAGCCTTATGCTCAGGCAACCATACCCACGGTACACTGTCCTTGAGTAGTGCACACAGTGGTCTGGTGATCGCGGCTTTGTTCGGTATGAATGGTGACAGATAGTTCAGCATGCCTATGAGACGTCGAACTCCATCTTTGTCTGTGGGTTCTGGCATACCCACGATCGCTTTTATTTTCGCATCATCGGGTCGCATGCCGTTTGCTGAGATCATCGTCCCCATGTAGAAGACTTCGGATTTCTTCAACTGCGTCTTCTTCATATTGAACTTGACACCTCGGCCACTAGCACGCTCCATGACTTTCCTCAGAGTGCTGTCATGTTCTGCCTCAGTTTTCGCTGCAATTAGCATGTCATCTGCAACGTTGTGAACATTAGGAATGTCACCAAATGTTTTATACGTCCACTTCTGCAACACTTCGTTAGCACTGGTGATTCCGAATGGCATTCGAACAAAACGATATCGCCCGAATGGGGTGTTGAAGCAGCATAGCAATGAGCTGTCTTCGTCCAATTCCACCTGCCAGTACGAGTCCTTCTGGTCGAGAATGGTGAATAGTCGTGCACCCCCCAACTGCGTACTGATTTCTGTGAACGTCGGAATCTGGAAGTGTTCTCTGCGAATGTTCTTATTCATGTGCTTTGGATCTAAACACAGACGAAGAGACCCGTCCCGCTTCTCCGTTATGACGAGGCTATTCACCCAGTCGGTTGGTTCGTCGACTGCGATGATGACGCCTTGTGCTTCTAACTTCTTCAACGTCTCTCGTAGAGGTTCGTACAGAGCCTGCGGCACCCGTCTTGGAGGGTCGATGACAGGCTGCGCTCCTGGGTTCAATTCGATGTGGTATTTGCCAGGGTAGCAGCCAAGACCAGAGAATACGTCTTTGTATTCGTTCTCGACCGTGTGCATCTTGATTGCTGGCTCGGTTGCATCGACTGCGTCTATTTGTTGGACTCGATCACCTTGTGACGTCACAAGATTATCGCCTGGCTGCACCAGACCAAGAGCCACGCTGACCTCAAGTCCTAAAATCGGCACGCACTTCTCTCTGGTGACGTACAGCTCGGCAGTAATGCGTTTGTCACCAACTTGATACGTCACTTCGGCAACACCGTCATGTTCGACTACTCCGCCTCCAAGTGTTTTGAGAACGACAGAGCTGCAGTTCTGTTTTGGCTTATATCTGATGTGCTTCCATGTTTTCATTGGCATCGTATTTGTCTCTGCACCCGTGTCCACCTTCATCGTTATGCGCGAATTGCACACATTGACGTACGAGTACCACGAAGAATGCATCGTGTTGTAACGATTCGACATATTTGACGACCGAGTGAAGGAAGAACTCATCCTCACTGCTGTCTTCATCATGACCATGCGGTGTCATCACAGCGTGCATTGGTTTACATTTACACACTGCTGAGTAGTGGTTTCGCCCGTTGCACTTGTAACACGTAGCGCCGTACGCTGGGCACTTGCGCGCTTCGTGCTTGGTTCCGCAGCGTCTGCATAGCTGGTGTTTGTTTGCACTTGTGGCGGCACGGTGGTCATTCTTATATGACGAGTATCCTTGGTTGCTACGATGAGAGAAGGGAGTAGACTTTGTATCTTGCTTTACACGACGTCTTTTTACGTAGTTCACCGCCTTCTCTGTGGTTGATTGTGTGTCGTGTGTGACCTCAAACGCAACGCATAGATCACGTGTTTTAGTTAGGGTTATCTTGTCTCAAGAGCCGCTCCTTCAGGGCTTTCTCATGGGGCGCAATAGAAAACACGATTTTGTCTCGAATCATGTTCTCTTTCTCTGCAAACTCGCATGCATCTGCTAAGTTTTGTATTGCTGTCAGGTAATCAACAAACGGCTGTTGTTCGGCCCGCCTGTATGTCCAGAACTGGTATCGGCTGAATACAGTTCGTTTTAGACCATTGAAGTGATCTTTGAACTTTTGCATTACCTGAACGTAGCTTTTGCTGTCTTCGCCGGCAGCCTCATCGAAGTTGAAATGGTTGTATCGTTCGAGTGCGTCTGGTCCAATCGACGCCAACAGCATGGCGATTTTTATGTTGTCGACTTTTGCATCGCTTTCTGTGGCCGTCATAAACAAGTTAAATCGCTGTTTCCATAAACGCCAATTGTCGGCAAGATTGCCTGACAGATTTATACTGTCCGGCGGCCGGAATTTGAGCGACATTTTACGATCTTACCGCTTCCGACACCATGTAATATGCTGTGATTAATTCAATATAACAACACGCCATTGTAGGGGTCACGGCACACACTCCTGCTCTTTATTGATTGGCTAATAAAATAAAAATGACCTCAGTCATTAATAACCTGATGATCGCTAGGGGTCTCCATATAATTCAATATGTCACACAGCAGAAACACTTGCATCCACTGCATGACACATAGGGTAGTACTGTTTATAGTGTGAATATAGCATGTTACAAATAGTTTTCTAACATATGTAAGTAAGAAACTACATGTATTTCCAGCTTACCATCACCATGTACAGTATAAGGCAAACAAAAGCAATGAAGATGAGTTGACTACTAGAGAAGTATACATTTATCCGGTTAGTAGCCAGTGACAATGACATCAGGAGCCAATTAACTTGAAGATATTTGTCATTGTAATGTGTTCTTAATGGGGCAAGGCCACCAGATTGATTAATCATTTGGGTGAGGGTGATCCCAGCAGTTGTGGTATAAGTGTTGGCAGTTTGGGTTGTTCATATTTGAGTGAGCATCGTGCATTAGTGTTAAACTCTCCAAGACATAAACATTTTGGAGGCTTGCTGGAGACAGTTGTGGGACAACGAATATGTTTATTTCCTGTGTGGCTTACAGCTGTACGAATCGACAGAAGGCAGGATCTAACATGTTTTTTTTTTATAAAGGTAAGAATCCTCAATTGTACAAAAATAGTTTAGTTGACTGTCAGCACGAACATGTATTAGTGCATGGATAGATTGTGCATGTAATAACTTATTAGGTAAATGTAGCCAGGATCAGGTTGGTACTCTCTCTCCCTTTGAAGTTATTGATTAATTGCGCTGTGAGAGGGTTGATCTTGACAATTCCCTAGCACAGACCCTAGAGACATGTGCCTTGAGCAGTGCCCAAGACTTGTTTGTAAACAACAGTGCAATAACAGCTCTCTCTCTCCGACCCTCTCTCTCTCCCCCCACCCTACCCCTTCCTCCCTCCCCCTCCATCCCCTCCCTCTCCCTCCCTCCATCTCTCCCTCCCTTCCTCCCTCCCTCCCTCCCTCACTCCCTCCTGTTGACTGTTGAGTTGATGCTGTTTATACATGTAGAGTACTAGTTATACAATCATACCTACATGTATGCAAGGGAATTTATGAATAAACATTAGTATTACTATATAGTAATACTGAATAAGATAACATGTATTTACAGACAATATTGTGGAACTATTGTACTTCATAGATGTTTATGTATCATCTTATCTTACACTGGACACTATGATACGCAAATAGCTCACTTGTCCTGTTTGTATTTCTACAAGCCCACTCCTTGATGTGGTACTTTCAGTATCAGGAGTGTAAATTGTGCAATGACAGAGAAACTTGGTTTTGCATCATTTTAGTAGTTAGTTTAGTTTATCAGTTTAATTAGTAAGTTGTAATAAATGCAATTTTATCGTCAGACATGTATTTTAACCCATTGTACATCTATTACACTCATTAATTAAAGTTATTTAGTAGATGCTGGTGTGATATATCATAGATATATATTACAAATCTCTTATTAGTACTGTATATCTATGGATATATGATGAAGACTGGGTGCTGTACAGTATAAAAACTGTGCTTCCAGTGGGTTCTTGCCGTGCAGCAGCATGAATATCACTTGTCCATGCCTGCATCACTTTATCATGTGTCAACTGATAAGGGCTCAGCAGTCTTGTTTTAATCATAGAGTTACATCATTAATCACCCCCCCCTCCTCTATAAACAAGAGCGATAAGCCAGCTCACTGCAGTGAAGGGGGCGTGGACCACTGGCCGGCATTTCATTGCACAGCAGAAACAGTTGCATCCACTGTATGACACATAGGGTAGTACTGTTTATAGTGTGAACATAGCATGTTACAAATAGTTGTCTAACATATGTAAGTAAGTAAGTAAGTGAGTAAGTAAGTAAGTGAGTAAGTAAGTAAGTGAGTAAGTACGTTAATGTATTTCCTCCTCACCATCATCATGTACAATATAAGGCAAACAAAAGCAATTAAGATGAGGTGGCTACCAGAGAATTATAACCTTATCGGGCTAGTAGCCAGTGACGATGACACCAGGAACCAATTAACTTGAAGATTTGTCATTGTCATTTGTTGTTAATGGGGCATGGCCACCAGACTGATTAATAATTTGGGTGAGGGTGGTCCCAGCAGTTGTGTTGTAAGTGTGGGCAGTTGGGTTGTTCATACGTGCATTAGTGTTAAACTCTTCAAGACAAACATCTTGGAGGCTTGCTGGAGAAAGTTGTGGGACAACGAATATGGTTATTTCCTGTGTGGCTTACAGCTGTACGAATTGACAGAAGACAGGATCTAACATCTCGTTATTTTCAGGTAATTTATGTCGCAAATGTTTGTGCTGTGTTAGTGTATGTGTGAATGAATGTAACAGTTTCGAAAATGTTCTGAAATATCAATATATTACAGATACGTTTGTTTTTCTTGGGGGAGCGTACATTAAGTGTTTCCCAGTAGTCACATTGATTGGGTGCAACATAAAATGTTATAAGGGTAGGAGTCAGTTTTATAAATAATGTGTGCGTGCATGTATGCATATTTGTAACTCTTTTATAAAATTCTACTATATGTCAGCTCATTTTTTTCTTTATTAAGTCAACTGCATTTAATGAGGCTCGATCTTCCCTTTTTGGTCGTCGTTTGCCTTTTCATTCTGTACACATTGCAACATTCATTGCATTTTATGCATTTGTTTGACAAACCATGTGAAAGGTTGCCTACTAAAACAATTGACAGCTTAAATGAGAGAGCACATTTCTTTACATGAGGCGTGTCCTTGGGCAAGTTGGCCAGATAACATTCGAGATATCTTGATCTGCAGATGGAAATAGCTGTGATGGAGCAGCTGGGGAATGTGTTGGAAGATGGGAACATAATATTTTTGGGACCTTAGAGAAGAATGTCCAACAGGGCTTAATGAGATTTTGACCTCTTGCAGTCATTATCTAATACATGTATAGAGCACTTCAGAAAGTTCAGTTTCGATCATGTTTAGTGGTGCTACTGTTATAGTTAATATGTTATGATATTTGATATACAAGGTGCATGGATAGATTGTGCACGTAATAAGGTATTAGGTATATATAGCTATGTAGTATTAATCTCTTATTAGTACTGTATATCTATAGATATATGATGAAGACTGGGTGCTGTACAGTATAAACATTGGGCCTCCAGTGGGTTCTTGCCTTGCAGCAGCATGAATGTCACTGGTCCATGCCTGCATCACTTTATCACGTGTCAACTGATAAGAGCTTAGCGGTCTTGTATTACTAATGCGTGTTCTATTTATGTCTATGGTTTTAATAAAGGATGTTCTATTTATGTATGTGGTCAGTATGTACTGAACAGGCCAATGAAAGGACAATGGCCACAGGTGGTGAGTTCACAAAGGTCCCTTGAGGTAGATTTGACCCATAATCAACACTAAATGTTGCCTTGTTGTAAAAACAAGCCCTATTCTGCACAGAGTTTCATTCATAACACACGATTAGTGAATAATAAAATAACACAACTTTGATAAAACATGCAATACACACTTGTTGGTAGATGTACATGACATGCTAACCACACTAAATGTTAATAATTATGCAGACATAGACACCTCCATGACCTCCTACATTCACCTACATTCTCCAAAGTTAATTTAAGCCTGTAGACATTTATAAAGCAAAAGCAACTGGTACACACGTAGATCTTGACACTTTCTAACTGCACCTTTGAACTGGTAACACAAGAGACCATTGACACAGATAATGATCATATATTGGGGTAATAATCATATACTGGGGTAATGATCATCGAGGTCACGAATGTGTACTTGGTATGAGAACAGAAAGGGGCTGGCTGAAGTGAAATATATCAAAGCAGCATTGTTGCAGTCTCCCTTCTGTAAACAACCCTTCCAATTGTTGGTTCGTTCTACAAATCACCTAACTTCATAAATTACCAAACAAACTAAACAGTCAAATGTATTATGGATGTATAATATACACGCAAATATTTAATGTCACAAAATATTGTTAATTTTATAATATATATATATATAGTCTTTTCATTGACATTATTGTGTTAGTTTTATTTCACAGGCACAGGAGAGGTGCAAATCCTATCATTAGGCCCTACTGGTAAGATCCACGACAACCACATATGATTACCTTACAAACCAGCACACAAAACTGTTCTACACAGCAAGTAAACAATGATTTACACATAGATTACAAGTGCAAAGACACTTGCAGGTTGAAACGCTAGAATTTAGAAACTGACATGCTAGTCTAATTCCAAATAGATACAATCAACAACAAACTGCTGCAAATACAAATCCTCATAATACATCTTAGAACTGTGCTGCAGCTGTGGGTGGACCTTGAGAAAACACAGTGGCTCAGGTGCATACCTCTGTGTATTTGGAAAGTTGATGCCTTACCCTAGTGAACTTGTCCAAAGTGCAGTTTGCAGAATTTACTGGCTATCTAGCAAGGAATGGCTGCAGCCGTGCTCTGCATTGGAGCTGTGCCAAAAGTCAAACTACACAGAGGTGTGGACTACCCCACAGCTAGGCTAACAACCCACAATATCTACCTCAGGTACAAAAATCATGACAGATTTGGGTCATCCGATTCACAATATCAACAACTGGTGTGTCAGGAATGAAGGTGGCTTGAACTGACACCTGTGAAAGACTTACTGTGTAACAGTAGCTATGTAAACATGTTAAAAAACACATCAGTGATAACTCTGGCTTCCTTGTACACACAGCACCAGGAGGTTGTCACCCTGGATGGCATTCCTGCTAGACGTCATGCATGGCCGGACCACAGAATACATACAACTATTCATCAACCCTTTGTTCCTCCAGTATACACGTGTATACACCAGCACAGACTCACACTTGGTGTTACATAAATAGAATATCCAATCATTAAGACTACACCTCACATCAGTTCATGCCTGTGCAAACAGGTGTTTTCTGCACTCAGCTATAAACCATGTGTTTCCACCACATGTGAAATTATTTAATTTAAACAAGGATTTCATTTTATTTTCAATGACCTCACTACACCTATAAATGGTTGCCTATATTTCCTACTTTCATATTAAATATTTTGTACACTACTTACTATGATGTTGTGAGAACAAACTGTTTGACAAAATAAAAAACATTTAATTACTTTCACAACCTTTAACATACACCCATAATTTCCCAGTTTTTTACATTTTTAAATCCCCTAGCCCTCAATTAAAGTAAGACTTTTCCACACCTTTAAATTAACATTCTTTCTAGTTTTGCAAACATCACTGTCAATTGTGAACTGCCATTTTATTGATTGCCATGTAATAGAACACTAGCTCCATCAACACTTGTTCATTTACCCACTGAAACATAATGCAATATTTGTTTTTTAAACAATTTTCACACCAAGAGACCCAGGTCCCAAATGGTGCAAGGGTAACAGCTAGCTGATCAGTGCTACTCTGATTCAGGCTTAGCATTTGGGATCATCCCGTGCACAGTGATTTAAGCTAATTAAGCGATGTTGCACTGGGTTCTGCATAACTGACTGAATGACTGCAATAGATGAGATGACAGACTGTAGACAGACTGAGAAGATGGTAATTTTGCACGTACAACTGAAGCAACATTTGAGTACTAAGAAACCCTTTGCTCACAAACCAATGACAGACAGACAGACAGACACCAAACATGCAATACAAGCAGTCCCAACCAGTACACTTGGAATACACATGCACATCACCCAATCAGTGAAAGTGATATCTAACAGAGAGTAATCTTTGCCCTTTTTCACTACCCATGGAAACTGCCACCCCAAATACAAAGCTCAGCTAGACTGACAGTTGTGGTGTCATCCAACCTTAATGTAACAGGTGCTCAAGAAGCCATATATTATTGAACACCACCGTTGGTTACAGTACACCATTATGGCATAGGCACGTCATGGAAACAAGAACGACCTGTTCTACGTTTAGAGAAGAAGTGAAATACATATATGAATCATTTTTAATCAAAACCCTGATTACCATACACAATCAAATATACATCTTTTTCAGGAAACTAGAGTGACAACAAACATGTTCATTGTAAGTGCTATATCGAGTCTATAGCCAAACATTTTTAGAAAGTATTTTTCCAGCCTAGACTAATAGATAGCAACCGTTAACCATAAGAAATACAACCTTTATGTAACAGGTGCCCATATATTATTGAACACCACAGTTGGTTACACCATTATGGCATAGGTTGCAACCTCATTGTAGGCTGTGGGTGATAAGCTTATGCCTAAATTAAGAATAAACCACTGTAAGGCAAATTTGAAGATAAAATTGCGTTTATTACAGTTTAACTACTAAAATTATACAAAACCAAGTTTCTCAGTCCTTGCACAATTTGCACTACTGATCTAACTTCGGTACCTCATCAAAGTATAAAATGTCAACCGAAAGTTCAAAATACAACCAAAAGCAAGAGCGTTAAGAACAACAATAAAAGGTGAAAGAACAGATGACATTGAACACAATAACAAAGATGACCCAAAAGACGACTTAAAAGATGTCTTAAAAGATGTCTTAAAAGAAGTCTTAAAAGACGACTGGCCACAATCAGGAGTGGGCCAGGACTTGCGTTCGCCTGTACAAATACAAACCAAACCAGTAAGCTATTTGCATATCATAGTGTCCAGTGTAAGATGACACATCAACATCTGTTAAATACCATAGTTCCAACACATTGGTGTTGTTCACAATATTGTCTGTAAAATACCTGTTATCTTATTCAGTACTAATATATAATCATACTTGTAGGTATTAATGTAATACTAGTACTCTACATGTAAAACACCCTTAATATTATAAATTCAACAGTCAACAATGTTGTCAATTTCATATGTGCATGCCCTGACTAGCCTAGCTGTCATTCCACTGTTGTTTACAAGCAAGTCTTGGACACTGCTCAACTTACAGGTCTCTAGGGAATACTCAAGATCAGTTGTCTCCCAGCCACCTCCTAGAGCAATTAATCAATGTAACTTCAAAGGGAGAGAAGGTATCAGACTGATCCTGGCTTAACTGTAGGGACAGTTACATAATACCTATATACATGCACAATTTATGCTTGCACCATGTCTATCACATCTTATAACATATTAACTATAACAGTAGCACCACTAAACATGATCAAAACTTAACTTTCTAAAGGGATCTGTACATTTACCAGCTACTGACTGCAAGTGGTCAAAATCTCATTAAGCCATGTTGGGCATTCTTCCCTAAGGTCCAACGACCACTTATTCCTGATCTTCCACACATTAGTAATCAAAGTCGCCACTAAGTAATTATAACTGATAAAGTAAATGCCTTGACATAAACAGATGGACAATTCTCTATCACACAGTATGATACAATTATAATTTGAAAACATTGCTTAATAAGGTAGAAAACATCATTTAGGGACTTACCAAAACAGAATTGTCGTTAACTGTAGAATCACGCCTGGCCCACTGGGGCAGGGCCCCTTCAACTGACCACATGTGACCCCTGTCTCTAGGGTAAAATTTATGTTTAAACAACTGAATTATTAGTAATAAGACCAACTACCTACACAGTAAATACAACTAATTACAGGACAAATAATCATAGCAATAATAGTTCACTAACTATATTCTCTAAATTACATTACAATACCCTGGGTGCTGCCATCATGTGGTGGGTAACTAAACTAATCGAACCGACAAGTGACTATGTCACATCCACCCCACTTTTGCTAACATTGCCTTAATGTTAACTAAACACAAGTAATGTTAACTCTAGTGTCCATTCAAAGCCGAACGTGGCTCTCTAAAACGGTTCGAAACTGTTGTAATGTCCTCGTGTGATCTTTCTGCCTCAGAGGTGTCTGTCGTTACGTCACAGCCATCGTTGATCGGACTGTCGCTGCTTTCATCACTGCTGCTCACGCGTTCCAGTGGTTGTGGAAATGAACTTCGTATTATGCATCTCCACTGCAGTCGCTCGTCGTCGGATAATTCCTCATGTTGGTCAGGGTCTACTGTCTTCTCATCAGGAAGGCAGGGCAGCTTCCGCCTCGTTGTTGTTTCTGGTTGGGGACACAGTCGAAGATCCACCCGATTCACAGTTCGCAATTCTCCAAACCCGTCAGCTGGTTCGATCACGTACACGTCGTTCTTTCCCTTTCTCGCAACAACTTTGTATACTTTTCCTTCCCAAACATCCTGGATTTTGTTACGACCTCGAATGTCACGTTTTCTACGGTACACTCGTTGTCCAAACGACAAGGGAAGATCACGTGCCTTGCGGTCGTAGTGTTTCTTACGACTATCAGCTTCGTGTACCAGCTGTCTTCGTGCAAGTTGATAGGCTTCTTGCAATCGTTGTTGGTGACGGGAAACCCAGTCACTTGGTTCTACCTCCTCTTCTCCTGTACCCAGCAGTAGGTCGATTGGTTGTCTGGAATCTCTGCAAAACATCAGGTAGAATGGTACGTATCCCGTGCTGGAATGTGGAGTCAGATTGTAGGCGTTGACCACTTCGTGTACATGCTCAGCCCACCTTCTCTTCTTCTTCTCCGATAATGTTCTCAGTAGATCATGCAGTGTCCGGTTAAACCGCTCGCATTGGCCATTTCCAGCTGGGTGGTAGGGAGTAGTATGAGAACGCTGAATTCCATATAGTTTGCAAAGTTCACTTATTAGCACTGAATTGAAGTTGCGCCCATTGTCGCTGTGTATCCTCTGCGGAATACCGTAAGGTTCAAACCATTGTGTAACCAGTGCCTTGGCTACTGTCTCTGCTTTCTGGTTTCGGGTTACTACTGCAACTGTAAACTTTGTAAAGACATCGGTGATTATGAGTATATTTTCCCGACCATCTGACGAGGGCTCTAATACTGTGTAATCGATGGCGACCACCTCTAGGGGTCGTGTAGCAATGAGCCTTCCCAGTGGTGTTCTCATCTTCTTTGCGGGAAATTTACCAAGCGTACAACGCTCACACAGATTAATCCATGTTTGTACATCTTTGTGTAACGTCGGCCAGTAGCAGCGTGCTCTCACCAGTCTCTCTGTTCTCTCCACTCCTTGGTGACCTCGTTTGTTGTGCAAACGTTCTAGTACGCTATCTTGCAAACATCTTGGCAGCAACAATTGATCAATTTCGCCAACTTTAGAATCTAGCACGCGCCGGTAGAGAACTCCATTTGTTTCCACAATGTGATCCCATTGGCGTACCTACTGGATCACATTTGCTGTCTCAGATGATTTCTCGTCCATCGTCGGGCGTCTTCCTATCTTCCGGTAATAGATGAGTCTACCAATGGTGGAATCAGCAGCCTGTAATTCTCCCATTGCCTCTTTCGGCAGTCCTGGCAATGTTGTTGTCGCCTGTTCTGCGGGATCTGTCTTTACCTTGCATTCACAACACTTAGCAATCTCGCGATTGGCGGATTCCTCCATCACCGCTACCCTCAGATTCACTGGCAAGTGAGACGTCTGTGTGACCATTGCAAGGCTAACTTCGACAGTGGGGATGTTAATCCATGCCTTGTTGCATTCACTAAGGCGTGACAATCCGTCAGCATTAGCATTACAGCGACCAGGGCGATACCGTATGTCGAAGTTGAATGGTGCCAAAGACGCAGCCCATCTTTGCTCAACAGCTGTCAGCTTTACTTTCTTGTTCAGGTACGTCAGTGGATTGTTGTCCGTGTAAACAGTGAATGTTCCACCAAGCAGGTAATTGCGGAACGTTTCGGTCACAGCCCATTTTAAGGCTAGTGTCTCCAATCTCATTGCAGAATAGTTGACATCATTCTTCTCAGCACCCCGTAAACTACGACTAGCATATGCCATCACACGCAGTTTTCCATCTTGCATCTGGCTTAGGACAGCTCCCAACCCCTTGTCACATGCATCTGTCTCAACAATGAATGGCAGATTATAGTAAGCGAATCCTAGTACTGGTGTTGTCGTCAGTGCTGTCTTTAAAGCATTGAATGCTGTTTCACATTCGTCAGTCCAACATTTCTCTAAGTCGTACATTTTGCTGGTTCTTCGCTTCCCTTTTCCTGCCTTGCAAGCATCGGTTACCACTCGGTGTAGTGGACTCGCGATTTGCGTGAAATTAGGTACGTATCTTCGGTAGTAGGAAGCAAAGCCAAGGAATGATCGTAAGTCCTTGAGAGTTTTCGGGACAGGCCAATTCTCGACGACTGCTATCTTGGACGGATCCGTTGCTACTCCGTCAGCACCGATCAGGTGACCTAAGTACAGCACTTCCTTCTTAAAGAAGTTGCACTTCTTCAGCTCCAGTTTCAATCCGAACTGTTGTAACTTGGTGAATACTGCATCCAGCCTCTTCAGGTGTGCTTCGATACTCTTTGAGAAGATGACAATGTCATCTAAGTAGACCAATAATATTTCAAACATCTCAGCACTGAAGGTCATTTGCATGAGGCGCTGGAACGTTGCAGCGGCATTGCATAAGCCGTATGGCATTCGGGTGAATTCATATAGACCGAATGGTGTTGTAAATGCCGTTTTGTGCTGGTCATCTGGTTCCATCTGCACCTGGTTATACGCTGATTGTAGATCCAGTGTTGTAAAATACTGTACACCTGTCATTGCGTCTAATGACTCCACGATTCTTGGAAGTGGATGAGCATCTTTGATTGTCTTGTTGTTAAGTGCTCTGTAGTCAATGCACATTCTTAGATCTCCGTTCTTCTTTCGTACTAGTACAATTGCACTAGCATGGTTGCTCTTACTAGGTACAATCGTTCCGTTTCTCATCAGCTTCTCCATGTGTTCCTTCCTTCTTACCTCCTGTAGTTGTGTTGGGGGGATTCTCCGGTACGGCTGAACAACAGGAATGTCGTCTGTGGTTCGTATATTGTGTTTCACTGCTGTGGTGCAACCAAGGTCGTCAGAAGAACTTGCAAACACATCTCGATGCTTCACAAAGAGTTTCCTTATTTGTATAATCTCACCAGGTGTTCCTTGAAATCCTGACAGGTGTAGGCTTGCTAAGATGTCCTGAACATCTACTTCTGCAGTCGGTGTGACTTTGTCTTCCGTTGGAGTTTTGATGGTAATTTCATTTGCTGAGACCTCCACTCTCATCTCTTGGTAAAGCGTAGCAGGTCGTAACAACCCAATCCGTGTCCGTGGTTGCAGTTCGACATCGACGTTCGACCCATTGACAACCTTCACGTAGAAATACGATCCTTCGACCAACGTATTAACTACTACCAGATTTCCTGGTATAGGTGCCGACAAAGGTTCGACCAGCATGGAGTCCATACTCCCGCGTCCTCTTGCTTTAACGTTCACGTACGAATTGGCTGGTACTCTAATTGGACAATGACCTGCTACCCTGGCAAAGCTGACTGCTTCTCTTATTGGCCTGTAGGCCTCAGTTTTCATGCCGTTTAGCATTTTCTTCAAAACTGGCACCTGCATCAGAACATTTGTTCCCAGAAGACCATTTACTTCCTGGCTTGCAAGGTCTGTTGGGTCCTTTACTATCAGTACCCCTCTCTTCGGAACATGTATGCCGCAAACTTCCATATCTATCTCGATATATCCTGTGTAAGGTATTTCAATTCCATTTGCTGCTCTGACGACCAACCAACTCTTGGGATCCATCACATCAGCAGCCAATGTTTTCAAATGTTCTTTGAAGAAACTTTCAGTGACAGTTGTCACTTGACTGCCGGTGTCCATCAGACATACCACTGGAATGCCTCCCATCTTCACTTCTAGTGTTGGTGCATGACCAACCAGACATTCTAAGCTGTCATTGTCAAATCTTACAGAGCCAGTCACTCCCTTCTCCACCACTCGGCCCGTAGTAGTGGAGCAACCTAGTTTGACATCTGCTGACCACATATCACCTTCACCTGTGCGTCCTTGAATGCGGAACATTCTCTTTGATGGTGGCCCAGCTTTCTACAGAAGTAGCAAGTCCCTATCCCCTTGTCGTCTCCAGGAGAGCGACAGTCTCTGGCCATATGTCCAGGTTTCCGACATTTTAAGCATATTCCTGCGCTGCGCGTCCTGCTCGATGGACCTCTCTGTGTTCCACTAGCTAGCTGACGTAGCTCCTCTTGGTTCTTAGCCAACTCTTGCTGTTCGTGTGCAATTCCTTCGATGAGAGTTTGCTGTTTGGCCATCATCTCTGTGAGCATCTTCACCACTTGATCGCTGTGAGGTTGCTGCGGCAGAGATTGCATCGATTTCACGTCTACTATCTGCGAAGAAGTCCGTACTTTCTTCTTGGTTTCCGTCTCTGTTGACCACTGTATTGCTGTCTCCCTGCAGGCGATGAATGTACTCTCAGGCTCATTTGTCACCTGCTTCTTCAGTTCCCATCTCAGATATGGCTCGCGCACATTTTCAATTAGCTGATCTCTGAGCATTGTGTCTCGGTCGACCACATGATCTGGGGACGCGTTTTCGAGTCGGTCTATCAGTTGAACGAGCTGGTGAGAATACTCTGTGATGGTCTCACCCTCCATCTGTTTCCTTTCGTAGAAATTTCTTAGCAACTGGGAAGCACTTGCCCGTTCGCCAAACGTCTCACGAAGATTTTTGAAAAGGGCATCTGCATCGTTTAACTGATCAGCCGGTCGACATCTAACTTCCCGTCGTGCTGGTCCTTCAAGATGGGATAACAGATAGTCTGCTGCTTCTTTTCCTGTCAGACCCTGCGCACTTATCATGGCATGTGCATCCTCTATCCACTCAGTGACTGTTTCTGCTCCCGGCCCCGCGAAGTTTCAGAGTCGTCGCTCACGCTGTACAACCACCGTCACTGGTGCTGAGGCACTCTCTTTTTGCTCCAGCAAATTTTTCAGTTGCTGACGCATCGTTTCTAGCTCATCGCGCACTTCTTCGATATCCTCCTGGTCCATACTCTTTAACCTGGGTGGCCAGTCGTCTTATCAAATTAACTTAAAATTTTGGTCCTGCCTATAATTTTTTGAGTTAAAAAGGTCTATCCCGCTTCTGACACCATAAATGTAGGCTGTGGGTGGTAAGCTTATGCCTAAATTAAGAATAGACCACTGTAAGGCAAATTTGAAGATAAAATTGCGTTTATGGGATTTAACTACTAAAATTATACAAAACCAAGTTTCTCAGTCCTTGCACAATTTGCACTACTGATCTAACTTCGGTACCTCATCAAAGTATAAAATGTCAACCGAAAGTTCAAAATACAACCAAAAGCAAGAGCGTTAAGAACAACAATAAAAGGTGAAAGAACAGATGACATTGAACACAATACCAAAGACGACCCAAAAGACGACTTAAAAGATGTCTTAAAAGATGTCTTAAAAGAAGTCTTAAAAGACGACTGGCCACAATCAGGAGTGGGCCAGGACTTGCGTTCGCATGTACAAACACAAACCAAACCAGTAAGCTATTTGCATATCATAGTGTCCAGTGTAAGATGACACATCAACATCTGTTAAATACCATAGTTCCAACACATTGGTGTTGTTCACAATATTGTCTGTAAAATACCTGTTATCTTATTCAGTACTAATATATAATCATACTTGTAGGTATTAATGTAATACTAGTACTCTACATGTAAAACAGCCTTAATATTATAAATTCAACAGTCAACAATGTTGTCAATTTCACATGTGCATGCCCTGACTAGCCTAGCTGTCATTCCACTGTTGTTTACAAGCAAGTCTTGGACACTGCTCAACTTACAGGTCTCTAGGGAATACTCAAGATCAGTCCTCTCCCAGCCACCTCCTAGAGCAATTAATCAATGTAACTTCAAAGGGAGAGAAGGTATCAGACTGATCCTGGCTTAACTGTAGGGACAGTTACATAATACCTATATACATGCACAATTTATGCTTGCACCATGTCTATCACATCTTATAACATATTAACTATAACAATAGCACCACTAAACATGATCAAAACTTAACTTTCTAAAGGGATCTGTACATTTACCAGCTACTGACTGCAAGTGGTCAAAATCTCATTAAGCCATGTTGGGCATTCTTCCCTAAGGTCCAACGACCACTTATTCCTGATCTTCCACACATTAGTAATCAAAGTTGCCACTAAGTAATTATAACTGATAAAGTAAATGCCTTGACATAAACAGATGGACAATTCTCTATCACACAGTATGATACAATTATAATTTGAAAACATTGCTTAATAAGGTAGAAAACATCATTTAGGGACTTACCAAAACAGAGTTGTCATTAACTGTAGAATCACGCCTGGCCCACTGGGGCAAGGCCCCTTCAACTGACCACACGTGACCCCTGTCTCTAAGGTAAAATTTATGTTTAAACAACTGAATTATTAGTAATAAGACCAACTACCTACACAGTAAATACAACTAATTACAGGACAAATAATCATAGCAATAATAGTTCACTAACTATATTCTCTAAATTACATTACATTACCCTGGGTGCTGCCATCATGTGGTGGGTAACTAAACTAATCGAACCGACAAGTGACTATGTCACATCATGGAAACAAGAACGACCTGTTCTACGTTTAGAGAAGATACAGTAGTGAAATACAGATATGAATCATTTTTAATCAAAACCCTGAACTACCATGCACAATCAAATATACATCTTTTTCAGGAAACTAGAGTGACACCCAAACTTTTTTAGAAAGTATTTTTCCAGCCTGGACTAATAGATAGCAACCGATTCCCATAGGAAATACACCCTACCCCACCCTTGCAAACTCTCGTTATACCCGTGAAAAAAATGTCCATCAAGTTGGTAGGGAATAATGAAGTAACAATGTTCTTCTAATCACAACTATTGAGATTTACTCAAAGTTTAAGGTATCCTCAGTAGTTGTGATTAGATTGCTTACAAGGTGACTGAATAATTACATTTATATACATGATATTTATATGCATGATACACATGATAATATTAAAAATATCTGTGAAAGCAAATACTGAAAATCTTACCAGAGTCGTGCCCGTTTTTATACGGCTGTTTCCCCGCACTGTTCTGTGGAGGAATAACAATAGGTGGTGCTGGCTGCAGGTAGCCGTCTGTCTCATCTGCTCTAACAGGGCTGTCACCCTCTGAGGGTCTGTGTGGAGCCACCAGACTGAGAGGCAGGGGGGCATTCATTGTGTTAGTTGGCAGGCGGGATGATTTACATTTCTGTAGTGGTGCCCCTTGGTGGCCAATCAGGGAAACATCCAAGTCTAAAGAGAAAGCAGCAAACAGTCCTCAGATGTTGAGTTAACAGCAAAACATGTTTTATTTTAATAAGCATTGTTAGTCAAAGAAATAATTATATATTTTCTTAAAGCAAATTCTTATGAAACTGTAACTAAATAAACTTTGTAACACCCAGTATTAGTATGTGTACTTACCTTGTACATTCTGGCAGTAAACAGGGCATTGAGACACATTTGTTGCAATAAATCAATGTGCTTTCTTCTAAGCCAGAGTTCAACATTATTCATATCCACTGGAGCACTAGAAGCTGGACATGTCAGGATCAAGTGATTTATCAACAGAGACAGCCACTGACTCACAGTGACAGCAGCACATGTAAACCACTATGATGTAAACACAGCCCATATGGAACTGGACAGAACAAACCAGTGAAAGAATGTAACAACCAGTGATGGGGACAGGGAGGGATCATTAATTTACTTCCAGGTTCATGTCATACGAATGAAGTACCTATGATTTTGAGATGGTATTTCCTTTAGGCAATGTTTTGTTTTGTCGTTATTTTACAATGGGTATTTGGTCATATTTGGCTACAACACTAAGTCTTATGGCTATGCTGTGTTGCATATATACACATGTCCATGATGGAAGGATCTGATGGGAGAATATTCCATGTTTGGTTTTCTAGAAAACAAAATTGATGATTTAACGAAAATGCTACTGAAGTGACAAGACAATAATTAAAGTGTAGATTGTAATTCTGAGCCCAGGGTAAACTGACTTTTAGCATTGGTTTCAATGGGAAAATAATAGTGGTCTGTACCCACGATTCAAGGGGAACACTGGCTATTGCACTGGCTTACCAGCACATCACCATGTGCCTTCAGCTGTTGTGCTTGCTGTCCACAGATAATAGTGATAATACTATTTCAGACTTTAGGTCAATCTCTCTCAATTCTCATCACTAATGCTGGAGCAAAAGGCACCAACAAATCTCCTCCAGTCAGCACTGTCTTGAGCCAGCTGTGTTTGTTCCAGGTCTTCCCAGTCAGGTGCATTTCTTCTTCCACAGTTCTTCTCCAGGTGCCTAGTGGCCTGCCTCGTTTTCTTTTCCAAGTGATACCCATTATAAAGGGGCACGTGGGAAACTATTTATGTTCATGCAGAGAACATGGCCAAGACATATCCACCTTCTTTGCTTCAACTCATTGATGATGTTATTGATACTTTGGGAGATTTCCTTGTTGGTCACATGCTGATCCCAACCTATTCTGAGGATTCAGTTTAGGTCAATGGAACTGGGGAACCTTTCCCACATTTGACAACAGTAACATGAGGGGTTGGCAACAAGATAGCTGTTCTTTAATCATTGTGCTTAGTCTTCTCGCTGTCTGCCTTATGTAAAGCTGTTCACATTCTGGGCACTGTGTGTCATATAGTACGCTGTTCACATTATGGGCACTGTATGTCACATAGTACTCTGCTCACATTCTGGGCGTTGTATGTCACATGAAAGTTGTGTGAAGTAGAAAAATATATGGAACGAGTGTCAAACAAGTTTCTTGAGAGGTAATTATGTCAAATATCACATTCAAAGAAACCGGAATGTCAATTCACTCAAGGACTGTTACTGACAGGCCCTTAGCCAGGGACTGCCCGTCTTGAAGACGGGCAAATGTCTTACGACGACGTGGTAGAATAAAAATAAGACTGTTTTTTCTTTTTACAAGATGACATTTTTTCACAAGAAAAATGTTTGAACTGTCTTAGACTTAGTGATGACTTAGCGCACGCGGTCGTGATTCGACGAATGTTGTCGGCGGCAGAATAGCGAATACTGCCAATCTATAGGACTATATTTTTGTAACCTTGACATCGTTGGAAAATAATGATACTTCGGTTGATCTCTATTTATTGTAATCGTGTGTCATTGGATGGGAAACGCGTTATGTGGCGTTTCTCAGTAACTATCCATTGGTACTCTCATTTGAAGAAACAATCCCGTGACCCGGATGTCGTGGTGCGAATTCAAAATGACACTTGCCAAGCGAGTGAAAAGAAGATCACGCACACACCATGACCGTCATCATACGTGTCGCAATTTACAAATGACAGTAACTTTAACTTCGTAAGGATTTACGTCTCGTTTACCGTGAACTATCTAAAGCTGGTCTACGTCTTCCAGCAATAACAATCTATTGCGACAACAACAACTTGTCACCTGAACAGCCCATCCACGAAATGTCACCAACGATGACGACAACTCAACTATTCACTGTCGTTATGTCGCAAGCCCTCTTGTCCAGTGATGCGAAATTGGGTCAGGCACCGGAACTACTATCGCTAGAAGAAAGTGTTTCTAGTTTATTTATAATCATTATATAACCTAACAATCTTCGCTGACTAACCAACACAAGCGAACTAACAAGCGAACGGACGTTAAAGTTGCGAACGCACGTTTAGTCAAAGTTGTAAATGCCCGAGGACTAGTCAAAATTTGGCCCAGAGATGAGGCAGATAGTTACTGTCACCTCTTAACAAGATTTAACAAGATTGCCATCCCAAACAACAAGTTCCAGGTGACAAGTGGACAAGGAAGCCATTGGCTTATCAAGAGTCCAACAGTTTTATCACTTCTCATCTATGTGTAGCCCACCCTTATCAAATATCTGTCAATTCTATTTTTAAACATACTCACACTACTAGCATTAACATAATCATTTGGCAGTTTTTTCCATTCATTTATCACCCTCTGTGTGAAAGAGTACTTTCTCATGACCAACTAATGCTGCTTTGTGTCCTCTGGTTCTACTGCCTTCTTTAAGTTTGAAGAACATATCCCTAACAACATCCTCATAACCGTTCACTATTTTAAACACTTCAATTTGGTCTCCACTTAGTCTCCTGGTCTCTAATGCTGTCAAACCACATTGTAATAAGCGGCTTTCATAACTAAGGTCTCTCAATTCTGGAATAATTTTAGTTGCTCTTCGTTGTATTCTTTCTAGCTTGTCTATGTCCGTCTTACGATACGGCCTCCATGCTTGTATACAATATTCCAAATGTGGTCTAACTATTGTTCTGTACAGTTGTACAATTAGCTGTTTCCCCTTATACATGAAAGTTCTCATAATTAGCCGTAGAATTTGATTTCCTTTCGAAGCAGCGATCCCACATTGCTCTGAAACTTTCATGTCAGCACTAAATGTTATTCCTATGTCCTTTTCGTGTGTGGTTCTACCTAGTACAGCATCCCCATTTTATATTCTTCGTCCATGTTTCCATTTCTTGTGTGTATACATTTCCACTTCCCAAAATTGAATAACATTTGCCATTTTTCTGACCATTTAACTAATTTATCTAGATCATCCTGTAAACTTTGTTTATCTGTATCATTAGTAATCTTTCTGGATACTTTTTTGTCATCTGCAAGTTTCAATACTTAGCGAGGTACAACTAAATACACTCTCCCGCCTAACAATGCCCATTCTACATGTGAACATTCCAAATGTAAATTTACCAAATATTTGTATGTCTGCCATGAATTTGTGAGGAATACAGTTTACTACTCAATACTCAATCGCACCCTCATTAGATTCATGACAAAACTGGTCCACTACGGAAATAAGATGATTGCACTTGCGCAATTTCTTTCTAGTGCTAGGTGTTCATAGTTTATATTATGATCTTTACATAACCTAACACTCTTCGCTGGCCATGCCATTTTTATAAGTCTGTGTACGTGATGTATTGTAAATAAAACATTATTTTATATTATCTATCTATATAAAACCGACCAATACATTACTGGATCGAGACATTTGTTTTAAAGTTAAATAGAACAGTTAGTAAAACATAGTTTGCGTCAGTCGCATAATTAGCCTGTTTCAATGGAGGTATATGCCTCACATCAATGAGACGTGTGCGTGCGTGCGTGCGTGCGTGCGTGCGTGCGTGCGTGCGTGCGTGCGTGCGTGCGTGCGTGTGTGTGTGATTTGAGTGTACACGTCTACGATGGAGCAGCAGACAGAAACATCTGTTTAAAACAAATTTTGCATACTGTATAATAATTATACTGTATAATAATTATAATAATTATGTATGTACATAACTACATACCAGTAAATAGCATTGTTTAATATGCAATGATAGGATTCGAGAATTGCATTCTTAATTAATTAAATTTACTTGACCAATATATTTACAGCTTCATGTAATAATTATAATAAAATGTAAATGTTCAGGAGACTCCCATTTATATATTATTATCTTATGTCTATGTACAACGCAACTGAGTGGAGTTGTATTATAAGACTAAGGTTTCATGCATATACAAGAACTGACTAGTTCCTAGTTTGATTCTGGTCTTACTGATGCTGTCACAACCAGACTAGGGGTCAATTACGTTATATAAATTCCAATTCCATACCAATGACAAATATCAATTCCACCTCTAAAATACCAATTCAAAATAAAGCCATGTGAAAAGAGCAACCATAACATTTATTTTAAAGCAGCTCTATTTAATTTCTGCACATTATGGTAAATAATGTGCAAACAAATATGATTTATGTAACATATTAGATTGTATTGATTATTTGTAGCAAATACTACTAAGTTAAAAAGTTACATGTTGTAATTGAAAATGTAACTGAAA